>JABXNX010003859.1:0-21098 GCA_014843695.1 Archivesica marissinica
GATACCCCATTACTTAGAGGCGCCTCTCGATACCCCATTACTTAGAAGCTTTTCTCGATACCCATTACTTAGAGGCGCCCCTCGATACCCCATTACTTAGAAGCTTCTCTCGATACCCAATTACTTAGAAGCTTCTCTCGATACCCCATTACTTAGAAGCGCCCCTCGATCCCATTACTTAGAAGCTTCTCTCGATACCCCACTACTTAGAAGCGCCCCTCGATACCCCATTACTTAGAAGCGCCTCTCGATACCCCATTACTTAGAAGCTTCTCTCGATACCCATTACTTAGAAGCGCCCCTCGATACCCCATTACTTAGAAGCTTCTCTCGATACCCAATTACTTAGAACTTCTCTCGATACCCCATTACTTAGAAGCGCCCCCAACCCCAAAAACCCTCGATACCCCATTACTTAGAAGCTTCTCTCGACACCCCATTACTTAGAAGTGCCCATAGACATCTCATTACTTAGAAGCTTCTCTCGATACCCCATTACTTAGAAGCTTCTCTCGATACCCCATTACTTAGAAGCTTCTCTCGAAATCCCATTACTTAAAAGCGCCCCACGACATCCCATTACTTAGAAGCGCCTTTAGACATCCCATTACTTAGAAGATTCTCTCAATACCCCATTACTTAGAAGCGCCTCACGACATCCCATTACTTAGAAGCTTCTCTCGATACCCCATTACTTAGAAACGCCTCTCGAAACACCATTACTTAGAAGCGCCCCTCGAAACCCCATTACTTAGAAGCACCTCTAGACACCCCATTACTTAGAAACTCCTCTCGACACCCCATTACTTAGAAGCGCCACTCGATACCCCATTACTTAGAAGCAACTCTCGATACCCCATTACTTAGAAGCGCCTCTCGACACCCATTACTTAGAAGCTTCTCTCGATACCCCATTACTTAGAACGCCTCTCACACCCAACAAACCACCAACCCCAACAAACACCCCAACCCCAACAAACCCCCACACCAACAAACACCAAACCCCAACAAACCCCCACACCCAACAAACCCACTCGATACCCCATACTTAAAGCTCTCTCGATTACCCCATTACTTAGAAGCTCCTCCGACATCCCATTACTTAGAAGCTTCTCTCGAACCCCATTACTTAGAAGCGCCCCTCGATACTCCATTACTTAGAAGCTTCTCTCGATACCCCATTACTTAGAAGCGCCTCTCGATACCCCATTACTTAGAAGCTTTTCTCGATACCCATTACTTAGAGGCGCCCCTCGATACCCCATTACTTAGAAGCTTCTCTCGATACCCCAATACTTAGAAGCTTCTCTCGATACCCCATTACTTAGAAGCTTCTCTCGACATCACATTACTTAGAATTGCCCATAGACATCTCATTACTTAGAAGCGCCTCTAGACATCCCATTACTTAGAAGATTCTCTCGATACCCCATTACTTAGAAGCGCCTCTCGACATCCCATTACTTAGAAGCTTCTCTCGATACCCCATTACTTAGAAACGCCTATCGAAACACCATTACTTACAAGCGCCCCTCAACCCAACAAACCCAAACCCAACAAAACCCCAACCACAACCCACACGATACCCCATTACTTAGAAGCACCTCTCGATACCCCATTACTTAGAAGCGCCCCTCGACACCCCATTACTTAGAAGCTTCACTCGATACCCCATTACTTAGAAGCTCCTCTCGACATACCATTACTTAAAATCGCCACTCGAACCATACAACCACCCCAACCCCAACAACCCCCACACCCAACAAACACCCAAACCCCACAAACCCCCACACCCAACAAACCCACCAACCCCACAAACAACCCACACCACAAACAACCCAACCCATTACTTAGAAGCGCCTCTAGACATCCCAACAAACCCCAACCCCAACAAACCCACCCCATTACTTAGAAGCTTCGCTCGATACCCCATTACTTAGAAGCTTCTCTCGATACCCCATTACTTAGAAGCGCCCCTCGATACCCCATTACTTAGAAGCTTCACTTGATACCCCATTACTTAGAAGCTTCTCTCGACATCACATTACTTAGAAGTGCCAATAGACATCTCATTACTTAGAAGCTTCTCTCGATACCCCATTACTTAGAAGCTTCTCTCGACATACCATTACTTAAAATCGCCCCTCGACATCCCATTACTTAGAAGCGCCTCTAGACATCCCATTACTTAGAAGCTTCTCTCGATACCCCATTACTTAGAAGCGCCTCTCGACATCCCATTACTTAGAAGCTTCTCTCGATACCCCATTACTTAGAAATGCCTCTCGATACACCATTACTTAGAAGCGCCCCTCGATACCCCATAACTTAGAAGTGCCTCTAGACATCCCATTACTTAGAAGCTTCTCTCGATACCCCATTACTTAGAAGCGCCTCTCGACATCCCATTATTTAGAAGCTTCTCTCGACATCCCGTTACTTAGAAGCGCCTCTAGACATCCCATTACTTAGAAGCTTCTCTCGATACCCCATTACTTAGAAGCGCCTCTCGACACCCCATTACTTAGAAGCACCTCTCGATACCCCATTACTTAGAAGCGCCCCTCGACAACCCATTACTTAGAAGCGCCCCTGGACATCCCATTACTTAGAAGCGCCCAGCGACACCCCATTACTTAGAAGCTTCTCTCGACATCCCATTATTTAGAGGCTTCTCTTGACATCCCATTACTTTGAAGCTTCTCTCGATACCCCAATACTTAGAAGCTTCTCTCCATACCCCATTACTTAGTAGCTTCTCTCGACATCCTATTACTTAGAAGCGCCCCTCAACACCCCATTACTTTGAAGCTTCTCTTGATACCCCATTACTTAGAAGATTCTCTCGATACCCCATTACTTAGAAGCGCCCCTCGACACCCCATTACTTAGAAGCGCGCCTCGATACCCCATTACTTAGAGGCACCCCTCGATACCCCATTATTTAGAAGCTTCTCTCGATACCCCATTACTTAGAAGCGCCTCTCGACATCCCATTATTTAGAAGCTTCTCTCGACATCCCATTACTTAGAAGCGCCTCTAGACATCCCATTACTTAGAAGCTTCTCTCGATACCCCATTACTTAGAAGCGCCTCTCGACACCCCATTACTTAGAAGCACCTCTCGATACCCCATTACTTAGAAGCGCCCCTCGGCATCCCATTATTTAGAAGTTTCTCTTGACATCCCATTACTTTGAAGCTTCTCTCGATACTCCAATATTTAGAAGCTTCTCTCGATACCCCATTACTTAGTAGCTTCTCTCGACATCCCATTACTTAGAAGCGCCCCTCAACACCCCATTACTTTGAAGCTTCTCTCGATACCCCATTACTTAGAAGCTTTTCTCGATACCCCATTACTTAGAAGCGCCCATCGATATCCCATTACTTAGAAGCGCCCCTCGATACCCCATTACTTAGAGGCGCATCTCGATACCCCATAACTTAGAAGCGCCCCTCGACACCCCATTACTTAGAAACGCCCCTCGATACCTCATTACTTAGAAGCGCCCCTCGATACCCCATTACTTAGAAGCTTCTCTCGATACCCCATTACTTAGAAGCGCCTCTCGATACCCCATTAATTAGAAGCGCCTCTCGATACCCCATTACTTAGAAGCTTTTCTCGATACCCATTACTTAGAAGCGCCCCTCGATACCCCATTACTTAGAAGCTTCTCTCGATACCCCATTACTTAGAAGCGCCCCTCTATACCCCATTACTTAGAAACGCCTCTCGATACCCCATTACTTAGAAGCTTCTCTCGATACCCCATTACTTAGAAGCGCCCCTCGATACCCCATTACTTAGAAGCTTCTCTCGATACCCCATTACTTAGAAGCCTCTCTCGATACCCCATTACTTAGAAGCGCCCCTCGATACCCCACTACTTAGAAGCTTCTCTCGATACCCCATTACTTAGAAGCTTCTCTCGACATACCATTACTTAAAAGCGCCCCTCGACATCCCATTATTTAGAGGCTTCTCTCGATACCCCATTACTTAGAGGTTTCTCTCGATACCCCATTACTTAGAAGCGCATTTAGACATCACATTACTTAAAAGCTTCTCTCGACATCCCATTATTTAGAAGCTTCTCTCTATACCCCATTACTTAGAAGCTTCTCTCGATACCCCATTACTTAGAAGCTTCTCTCGATACCCCATTACTTAGAAGCTTCTCTCGATACCCCATTACTTAGAGGCTTCTCTCGATACCCCATTACTTAGAGGCTTCGCTCGATACCCCATTACTTAGAAGCTTCTCTCGATACCCCATTACTTAGAAGCTTTTCTCGATACCCCATTACTTAGAAGCTTCTCTCGATACCCCTTTACTTAGAAGCTTCTCTCGATACTCCATTACTTAGAGGCTTCTCTCGACATCCCATTACTTAGTAGCTTCTCTCGACATCCCATTACTTAGAAGCTTCTATCGACATCCCATTACTTAGAAGCGCCTTTCGATACCCCATTACTTAGAAGCTTCTCTCGATACCCCATTACTTAGAAGCTTCTCTCGATACCCCATTACTTAGAAGCGCCCCTCTATACCCCATTACTTAGAAACGCCTCTCGATACCCCATTACTTAGAAGCTTCTCTCGATACCCCATTACTTAGAAGCGCCCTCGATACCCCATTACTTAGAAGCTTCTCTCGATACCCCATTACTTAGAAGCCTCTCTCGATACCCCATTACTTAGAAGCGCCCCTCGATACCCCACTACTTAGAAGCTTCTCTCGATACCCCATTACTTAGAAGCTTCTCTCGACATACCATTACTTAAAAGCGCCCCTCGACATCCCATTATTTAGAAGCTTCTCTCGATACCCCATTACTTAGAGGTTTCTCTCGATACCCCATTATTTAGAAGCTTCTCTCGATACCCCATTACTTAGAAGCGCCTTTAGACATCACATTACTTAAAAGCTTCTCTCGACATCCCATTATTTAGAAGCTTCTCTCTATACCCCATTACTAAGAAGCTTCTCTCGATACCCCATTACTTAGAAGCTTCTCTCGATACCCCATTACTTAGAAGCTTCTCTCGATACCCCATTACTTAGAGGCTTCTCTCGATACCCCATTACTTAGAGGCTTCGCTCGATACCCCATTACTTAGAAGCTTCTCTCGATACCCCATTACTTAGAAGCTTTTCTCGATACCCCATTACTTAGAAGCTTCTCTCGATACCCCTTTACTTAGAAGCTTCTCTCGATACCCCATTACTTAGAGGCTTCTCTCGACATCCCATTACTTAGTAGCTTCTCTCGACATCCCATTACTTAGAAGCTTCTATCGACATCCCATTACTTAGAAGCCCCTTTCGATACCCCATTACTTAGAAGCTTCTCTCGATACCCCATTACTTAGAAGCTTCTATCGATACCCCATTACTTAGAAGCTTCTCTCGATATCCCATTACTTAGAGGCTTCTCTCATACCCCATTACTTAGAAACTTCTCTCGATATCCCATTACTTAGAAGCTTCTCTCGATACCCCATTACTTAGAGGCTTCTCAAGATACCCCAATACTTAGAAGCTTCTCTCGTCATCCCATTACTTAGATTCGCCTCCCTACATCTCATTACTTAGAAGCTTCTCTCGACATCCCATTACTTAGAATCGCCTCCCTACATCCCATTACTTAGAAGCTTCTCTCGACATCCCATTACTTAGAATCGCCTCCCTACATCCCAATACTTAGAAGCTTCTCTCGACATCCCATTAATTAGAAGCTATTCTCGACATCCCATTACTTAGAAGCTTCTCTCGATATCCCATTACTTAGAAGCTTCTCTCTTCATCCCATTAATTAGAAGCTTCTCTCGACATCCCATTACTTAGAAGCTTCTCTCGACATCCCATTACTTAGATTCGCCTCCCTACATCCCATTACTTAGAAGCTTCTCTCGACATCTCATTACTTAGAATCGCCTCCCTACATCCCATTATTTAGAAGCTTCTCGCGACATCCCATTACTTAGAATCGCCGCCCTACATCCCATTACTTAGAAGCTTCTCTCGACATTCCATTACTTAGTACCTTCTCTCGACATCCCATTACCTAGAAGCTTCTATCGACATCCCATTACTTAGAAACGCTTCTCGATACCCCATTACTTAGAAGCTTCTCTCGACATCCCATTATTTAGAAGATTATGTCGACATCCCATTACTTAGAAGCTTCTCTTGACATCCCATTAATTAGAAGCTTCTCTCGACATCCCATTACTTAGAAGCGCCTCTAGGCATCCCATTACATAGAAGCGCCTCTAGGCATCCCATTACTTAGAGGCGCCTCTAGACATCCCATTACTTAAAATCGCCTCTCGATACCCCATTATTTAGAAGCTTCTCTCGACATCCCATTATTTAGAAGCTTCTCTCGACATCCCATTACTTAGAAGCGCCTCTAGACATGCCATTACTTAGAAGCTTCTCTCGATACCCCATTACTTAGAAGCGCCTCTCGACACCCCATTACTTAGAAGCTTCTCTCAATACCTCATTACTTAGAAACGCCTCTCGATACACCATTACTTAGAAGCTTCTCTCGATACCCCATTACTTTGAAGCGCCTCTAGACATCCCATTACTTAGAAGCTTCTCTCGATACCGCATTACTTAGAAGCGCCTCTCGACACCCCATTACTTAGAAGCACCTCTCGATAACCCAATACTTTGAAGCGCCTCTCGACATCCCATTATTTAGAAGCTTCTATTGCCATCCCATTACTTAGGAGCGCCTCTAGACATCCCATTGCTTAGAAGCGCCCAGCGACACCCCATTACTTAGAAGCCTCTCGACATCCCATTATTTAGAAGTTTCACTTGATATCCCATTACTTTGAAGTTTCTCTCGATACCCCAATACTTGAAGCTTCTCTCGATACCCCATTACTTAGTAGCTTCTCTCGACATCCCATTACTTAGAAGCGCCCCTAAACACCCCATTACTTTGAAGCTTCTCTCGATACCCCATTACTTAGAAGCTTTTCTCGATACCCCATTACTTAGTAGCTTCTCTCGATACCCCATTACTTAGAAGCGCCCCTCGATACCCCATTACTTAGAAGCGCCCCTCGATACCCCATTACTTAGAAGCGCCCCTCGATACCCCATTACTTAGAAGCGCCACTCAACACCCAATTACTTAGAAGAGCCCCTCGATACCCCATTACTTAGAAGCGCCCCTCGATAACCCATTACTTAGAAGCGTTACTCGATACCCCATTACTTAGAAGCCCCCCTCGATACCCCATTACTTAGAAGCGCCTCTCGATACCCCATTATTAGAAGCTTCTCTCGATACCCCATTACTTAGAAGCACCCTCGATACCCCGTTACTTAGAAGCTTCTCTCGACACCCCATTATTTAGAAGCTTCACTCGATACCCCATTATTTAGAAGCTTCTCTCGATACCCCATTACTTAGAAGTTTCTCTCGATACCCCATTATTTAGAGGCTTCTCTCAACACCCCATTACTTAGAAGCTTCTCTAGATACCCATTACTTAGACGCTTCTCTCGATACCCCATTATTTCGAAGCGCCCCTCGATACCCCATTACTTAGAAGCTTCTCTAGATACCCCATTACTTAGAAGCATCTCTCGATACCCCATTACTTAGAAGCTTCTCTCGATTCCCCATTATTTAGAAGCTTCTCTCGACATCCCATTACTTAGAAGCTTCTCTCGATACGCCATTACTTAGTAGCTTCTCTGGACATCCCATTACTTAGAAGCGCCCCTCAACACCCCATTACTTTGAAGCTTCTCTCGATACCCCATTACTTAGAAGCTTCTCTCGATACCACATTACTTAGAGGCTTCTCAAGATACCCCATTACTTAGAAGCTTCTCTCGTCATCCCATTACTTAGAATCGCCTCCCTACATCCCATTACTTAGAAGCTTCTCTCGACATCCCATTACTTATAATCGCCTCCCTACATCCCATTATTTAGAAGCTTCTCTCGACATCCCATTACTTAGAATCGCCTCCCTAAATCCCATTACTTAGAAGCTTCTCTCGACATCCCATTACTTAGAATCGCCTCCCTACATCCCATTACTTAGAAGCTTCTCTCGACATCCCATTACTTGGAATCGCGTCCCTACATCCCATTACTTAGAAGCTTGTCTCTACATCCCATTACTTTAAGCTACTCTCTACATCCCATTACTTAGAATCGCCTCTCGACATCTCATTACTTAGAAGCCTCTCTTGATACCCCATTATTTAGAAGCTTCTCTCGATACCCCATTACTTAGAATCTTCTCTCGATACCCCATTACATAGAAGCTTCTCACGATACCTCATTACTTAGAAACTTCTCTCGACATCCCATTACTTAGAAGCGCCTCTAGACATCCCGTTATTTAGAAGCTTCTCTCGACATCCCATTACTTAGAAGCTTCGCTCGATATCCCATTACTTAGAAGCGCCCCTCGACATTCCATTACTTAGAAGCACCCCTCGACACCCCATTACTTTGAAGCTTCTCTCGACATCCCATTATTTAGAAGCTTCTCTCGCCATCCCATTACTTAGAAGCTATTCTCGACATCCCATTATTTAGAAGCTTCTCTCGATACCCCATTACTTAGAAGCTTCTCTCGACATCCCATTACTTAGAAGCGCCTCTAGACATCCCATTACTTAGAAGCTTCTCTGGTCATCCCATTACATAGAAGCTACTCACGATACCCCATTACTTAGAAGCTTCTCTCTACATCCCATTACTTAGAAGTTTCTCTCTACATCCCATTACTTAGAATCGCCTCTCGACATCTCATTACTTAGAAGCTTCTCTCGATACCCCGTTATTTAGAAGCTTCTCTCGACATCCCATTACTTAGAAGCTTCTCTCGATACCCGATTACTTAGAAGCTTCTCTCGATACCCCATTACTTAGTAGCTTCTCTCGACATCCCATTACTTAGAAGCGCCCCTCAACACCCCATTACTTTGAAGCTTCTCTCGATAACCCATTACTTACAAGCTTATCTCGATACCCCATTACTTAGAAGCTTCTCTCGATTCCCCATTACTTAGAAGCTTCTCTCGATATCCCATTACTTAGAAGCTTCTTTCATTACCCCATTACTTAGAAGCTTCTCTAGATACCCATTACTTAGAAGCTTCTCTCGATACCCCATTACTTAGAAGCTTCTCTCGATACCCCGTTACTTAGAAGCTTCTCTCGATACCCCATTACATAGAAACTTCTCTCGACATCCCATGTCTTATAAGCGCTGCTCGAAAATCCCATTACTTATAAGCGCCTCTCAAAACCCCATTACTTATAACCTTCTCTAGATACCCCATTACTTAGAGGCTTCTCTCGATACCCCATTATTTAGAAGCTTCTCTCGATACCCAATTACTTAGAAGCTTCTCTCGATACCCCATTACTTAGAAGCTTCTCTCAACACCCCATTATTTAGAATATTCTCTCGATACCCATTACATAGAAGCTTCTCTCGATATCCCATTACATAGAAGCTTCTCTCGATACCCCTTTACTTAGAAACTTCTCTCGACATCCCATTACTTAAAAGCATCTCTAGACATCCCGTTATTTAGAAGCTTCTCTCGATACCCCATTACTTAGAAGCTTCTCTCTACATCCCATTACTTAGAAGCTTCTCTCGACATCCCATTATTTAGAAGCTTCTCTCGACATCCCATTACTTAGAAGCTTCTCTCGATACCCTATTACTTAGAAGATTCTGTCGATACCCCATTACTTAGAAGCGCCCCTCTACATCCCATTATTTAGAAGCTTCTCTCGATACCCCATTATTTAGAAGCTCCTCTCGATATCCCATTACTTAGAAGCTTCTCTCGATATCCCATTACTTAGAAGCTTCTCTCGATACCCCATTACTTAGAAGCGCCCCTCGACATCCCATTACTTAGAGGAGCCTCTAAACATCCCGTTATTTAGAAGCTTCTCTCGCTACCCCATTACTTAGATGCTTCGCTCGACATCCCATTACTTAGAAGCTTCTCTCGACATCCCATTTCTTAGAAGCTTCTCTCGACATCCCATTACTTAGAAGCTTCTCTAGATACCACATTACTTAGAAGCTTCTCTCGATACCCCATTACTTAGAAGCTTCTCTCGACAGCCCATTACTTAGAAGCGCATCTATACATCCCATTACTTAGAAGCTTCTCTCGACATCCCATTACTTAGAAGCGCCTCTCGATACCCCATTACTTAGAAGCTTATCTAGATACACCATTATTTAGAAGCTTCTCTCGACAGCCCATTACTTAGAAGCGCATCTATACATCCCATTACTTAGAAGCTTCTCTCGACATCCCATTACTAAGAAGCGCCTCTCGATACCCCATTACTTAGAAGTGCCTCTAGACATCCCATTACTTAGAGGCTTCGCTCGACATCCCATTACTTAGAAGAGCCCCTCGACATCCATTACTTAGAAGCGCCCCTCGACACCCCATTACTAAGAAGCGCCTCTCGATACCCCATTAATTTGAAGCTTCTCTCGATATCCCATTATTTAGAAGCTTCTCTCGACATCCCATTACTTAGAAGCTTCTCTCGATATCCCATTACTTAGAAGCTTCTCTCGACATCCCATTACTTAGAAACTTCTCTCGATATCCCATTACTTAGAAGCGCCTCTAGACATCCCATTACTTAGAAGCTTCTCTCGATACCCCATTACTTAGAAGCTTCTCTCGACATCCCATTACTTAGAAGCGCCTCTAGACATCCCATTACTTAGAAGCTTCTCTCGACATCCCATTACTTAGAAGCTTATCTCGATACCCCATTACTTAGAAGCTTCTCTCGACATCCAATTACTTTGAAGCTTCTCTCGACATCCCATTACTTAGAAGCTTCTCTAGACATCCCATTATTTAGAAGCTTCTCTCGATATCCCATTACTTAGAAGCTTCTCTCGGCACCCCATTACTTAGAAACATACAGGAGTATGTATGTAAACCAGTACGGGAGTATGAGTGTAAACCAGTACAGGGCTATGAATGTAAACCAGTTAAGGAGTATGAGTATAAACCAGTACAGGAGTATGAATGTTAATCAGTACAGGAGTATGAGTGTAAACCAGTACAGGAGTATGAATGTAAACCAGTACAGGAGTATGAATGTAAATCAGTGCGGGAGTAAGAGTGTAAACCAGTACGGGAGTATGAATGTAAACAAGTACATGAGTATGAGCATAAACCAGTACAGGAGTATGAATGTAAACCAGTACAGAGGTATGAATGTAAACCAGTACAGGAGTATGAGTGTAAACCAGTACAGGAGTATGAGTGTAAACCAGAACATGAGTATGAATGTAAACCAGTACGGGAGTATGAGTGTAAACCAGTACAGGAGTATGAGTGTAAACCAGTATAGGAGTATGAGTGTAAACCAGTACGGGAGTATGAGTTTAAACCAGTACAGGAGTATGAGTGTAAACCAGTACGGGAGTATGAGTGTAAACCAGTTCAGGAATATGAGTGTAAACCATTACAGGAATACGAGAGTAAACCAGTACATGAGTGTGAGTGTGAGTGTAAACCAGTACATGAGTATGAATGTAAACCAGTACAGGAGTATGAGTGTAAACCAGTACAGGGGTATGAATGTAAACCAGTACAGGAGTATAAATGTAAACCAGTACAGAGGTATAAATGTAAACCAGTACAGGGGTATGAATGTACACCAGTACAGGGGTATGGATGTAAACCAGTACAGGAGTATGAATGTAAACCAGTACAGAGGTATGAGTGTAAACCAGTACATGAGTATGAATGTAAAACAGTACAGGGGTATGAATGTAAACCAGTACAGGAGAATGAGTGTAAACCAGTCCGGGAGTATGAGTGTAAACCAGTACAGGAGTATGAGTGTAAACCAGTACGGGAATATGAGTGTAAACCAGTACAGGGGAATGAATGTAAACCAGCACAGGGGTATGCGTGTAAACCAGTAAGATAGTATGAATATAAACCAGTACAGAAGTATGAGTGTAAACCAGTACGGGAGTATTAGTGTAAACGAGTACAGGAGTATGAATGTAAACCAGTACAGGTGTATGAATGTAAACCAGTACAGGAGAATGAGTGTAAACCAGTCCGGGAGTATGAGTGTAAACCAGTACAGGAGTATGAGTGTAAACCAGTACGGGAATATGAGTGTAAACCAGTACAGGGGTATGAATGTAAACCAGTACAGGGGTATGCGTGTAAACCAGTACGGGAGTATGTATATAAACCAGTACAGGAGTATGAGTGGAAATCAGTACGGGAGTATTAGTGTAAACGAGTACAGGAGTATGAATGTAAACCAGTACAGGGGTATGAATGTAAACAAGTACGGGAGTATGATTGTAACCAGTAAAGGGGTATGAATGTAAACCAGTACGGGAATATGAGTGTAAACCAGTACAGGGGTATGAATGTTAATCAGTACAGGAGTATGAGTGTAAACCAGTACAGGAGTATGAATGTAAACCAGTACAGGAGTATGAATGTAAATCAGTGCGGGAGTAAGAGTGTAAACCAGTACGGGAGTATGAATGTAAACAAGTACATGAGTATGAGCATAAACCAGTACAGGAGTATGAATGTAAACCAGTACAGAGGTATGAATGTAAACCAGTACAGGAGTATGAGTGTAAACCAGTACAGGAGTATGAGTGTAAACCAGAACATGAGTATGAATGTAAACCAGTACGGGAGTATGAGTGTAAACCAGTACAGGAGTATGAGTGTAAACCAGTGTAGGAGTATGAGTGTAAACCAGTACGGGAGTATGAGTTTAAACCAGTACAGGAGTATGAGTTTAAACCAGTACGGGAGTATGAGTGTAAACCAGTTCAGGAATATGAGTGTAAACCATTACAGGAATACGAGAGTAAACCAGTACATGAGTGTGAGTGTGAGTGTAAACCAGTACATGAGTATGAATGTAAACCAGTACAGGAGTATGAGTGTAAACCAGTACAGGGGTATGAATGTAAACCAGTACAGGAGTATAAATGTAAACCAGTACAGAGGTATAAATGTAAACCAGTACAGGGGTATGAATGTACACCAGTACAGGGGTATGGATGTAAACCAGTACAGGAGTATGAATGTAAACCAGTACAGAGGTATGAGTGTAAACCAGTACATGAGTATGAATGTAAAACAGTACAGGGGTATGAATGTAAACCAGTACAGGAGAATGAGTGTAAACCAGTCCGGGAGTATGAGTGTAAACCAGTACAGGAGTATGAGTGTAAACCAGTACGGGAATATGAGTGTAAACCAGTACAGGGGAATGAATGTAAACCAGCACAGGGGTATGCGTGTAAACCAGTAAGATAGTATGAATATAAACCAGTACAGAAGTATGAGTGTAAACCAGTACGGGAGTATTAGTGTAAACCAGTACAGGAGTATGAATGTAAACCAGTACAGGTGTATGAATGTAAACCAGTACAGGAGAATGAGTGTAAACCAGTCCGGGAGTATGAGTGTAAACCAGTACAGGAGTATGAGTGTAAACCAGTACGGGAATATGAGTGTAAACCAGTACAGGGGTATGAATGTAAACCAGTACAGGGGTATGCGTGTAAACCAGTACGGGAGTATGTATATAAACCAGTACAGGAGTATGAGTGTAAATCAGTACGGGAGTATTAGTGTAAACGAGTACAGGAGTATGAATGTAAACCAGTACAGGGGTATGAATGTAAACAAGTACGGGAGTATGATTGTAACCAGTAAAGGGGTATGAATGTAAACCAGTACGGGAATATGAGTGTAAACCAGTACAGGGGTATGAATGTAAACAAGTACAGGGGTATGCGTGTAAACGAGTACAGGAGTATGAATGTAAACCAGTACAGGAGTATGAGTGTAAACCAGTACGGGAGTATTAGTGTAAACCAGTACAGGAGTATGAATGTAAACCAGTACAGGTGTATGAATGTAAACCAGTACAGGAGAATGAGTGTAAACCAGTCCGGGAGTATGAGTGTAAACCAGTACAGGAGTATGAGTGTAAACCAGTACGGGAATATGAGTTAAACCAGTACAGGGGTATGAATGTAAACCAGTACAGGGGTATGCGTGTAAACCAGTACGGGAGTATGATATAAACCAGTACAGGAGTATGAGTGTAAATCAGTAGGGAGTATAGTGTAAACGAGTACAGGAGTATGAATGTAAACCAGTACAGGGGTATGAATGTAAACAAGTACGGGAGTAAGTAACCAGTAAAGGGGTATGAATGTAAACCAGTACGGGAATATGAGTGTAAACCAGTACAGGGTATGAATGTAAACAAGTACAGGGGTATGCGTGTAAACGAGTACAGGAGTATGAATGTAAACCAGTACGGGAGTATGAGTGTAAACCAGTACATGAGTATGATTGTAAACCAGTACAAGGTATGAGTGTAAAACAGTACAGGAGTATGAGTGTCAACCAGTACAGGAGTATGAGTTTAAACCAGAACAGGAGTATGAATGTAAACCAGTACTGGGCGTATGAATGTAAACCATTACAGGAGAATAAATGTAAACCAGTACAGAGGTATGAATGTAAACCAGTACAGGGGTATGAATGTAAACCAGTACAGGGATATGAATGTAAACCAGTACAGGAGTATGAATGTAAACCATTACATAGGTATGAGTGTAAACCAGTACATGAGTATGAATGTAAACCGGTACAGGGGTATTACTGTAAATCAGTACAGGAGTATGAGTATAAACCAGTACAGGGGTATGAATGTAAACCAGTACAGGAATATGAGTGTTACCAGTACGGGAGTATGAGTGTAAACCAGTACAGGAGTATGAGTGTAAAGCAGTACATGAGTATGAATGAAAACCAGTAGAGGAGTATGAGTGTAAACCAGTTCAGGGGTATGAATATAAACCAGTACAGGAGTATAAATGTAAACCAGTACAGAGGTATGAATGTAAACCAGTACAGGGGTATGAATGTAAACCAGTACAGGAGTATGAATGCAAACCAGTAAATGGGTATGAGTGTAAACCAGTACAGGGGTATGAATGTATAATCAGTACAGGAGAATGAGTTTAAACCAGTCCTTGAGTATGAATGTAAACCAGTACAGGTGTATGAGTGTAAACCAGTACGGGAATATGAGTGTAAACCAGAACAGGGGTATGAATGTAAACCAGTACAGGGGTATGCGTGTAAACCAATACGGGATTATGAATATAAACCAGTACAGGAGTATGATTGTAAACAAGTACGGGAGTATGAGTGTAAACCAGTGCAGGAGAATGAGTGTAAACCAGTACGTGAGTATGAGTGTAAACCAGTACAGGAGTATGAATGTAAACCAGTACTGGAGTATGTATGTAAACCAGTACGGGAGTATGAGTGTAAACCAGTACATGAATATGATTGTAAACCAGTACAAGGTATGAGTTTAAACCAGTACAGGAGTATGAATGTAAACCAGTACAGGAGTATGAATGCAAACCGGTAAATGGGTATGAGTGTAAACCAGTTCAGGGGTATGAATGTAAACCAGTACAAGAGTATGAGTGTAAACCAGTACGGTTATATGAGTGTAAACCAGTACAGGGGTATGAATGTAAACCAATACAGGGGTATGAGTGTAAACCAGTACGGGAGTATGAGTGTAAACCAGTACGGGAGTATGTATGTAAACCAGTACGGGAGTATGAGTGTAAACCAGTACAGGAGTATGAATGTAAACCAGTACATGTGTATGAATGTAAACCAGTACAGGAGTTTGAGTGTAAACCAGTACAGGAGTATGAGTGTAAACCATTACATGGGTATGAATGTAAACCAGTACAGGGGTATGAGTGTAAACCAGTACGGGAGTATGAATGTAAACCAGTACAGTTGTATGAATGTAAACCAGTACAGGGGTATGAATGTAAACCAGTACAGGAGTATTAATGCACACCAGTAAAGGGGTATGAATGTAAACCAGTACAGTGGTATGAATGTAAACCAGTACGGGAGTATGTATGTAAACCAGTACGGGAGTATGAGTGTTGACCAGTACATGAGTATGATTGTAAACCAGTACAAGGTATGAATGTAAAACAGTACAGGAGTATGAGTGTCAACCAGTTCAGGGGTATGAATGTAAACCAGTACAGGAGTATGAGTGTAAACCAGTACGGGAATATGAGTGTAAACCAGTACAGGGGTATGAATGTAAACCAATACAGGGGTATGAGTGTAAACCAGTACGGGAGTATGTATGTCAAACAGTACGGGAGTATAAATGTAAACCAGTACGGGAGTATAAGTGTAAACCAGTACATGAGTATGAATGTAAACCAGTACAGGGGTATGAATGTAAACCGGTACAGGGGTATTAATGTAAATCAGTACAGGAGTATGAGTGTAAACCAGTACAGGGGTATGAATGTAAACCAGTACAGGAATATGAGTGTAAACCAGTACGGGAGTATGAGTGTAAACCAGTACATGGGTATGAATGTAAACGAGTACAGGTGTATGAATGTAAACCAGTGCAGGTGTATGAATGTAAACCAGTACAGGGGTATGAATGTAAACCAGTACAGGAGTATGAGTGTAAACCAGTACAGGAGTATGAATGTAAACCAGTAAATGAGTATGTGTGTAAACCAGTACAGGAGTATGAATGTAAACCAGTACAGGAGTATGAGTGTAAACCAGTACAGGGGTATGAATGTAAACCAGTACAAGGGTATGAGTGTAAACCAGTACAGGAATATGACTGTAAACCAGTACAGGAGTATGAGTGTAAACAAGTACAGGAGTATGAGTGCAAACCAGTACAGGAGTATGAGTGTAAACCAGTACATGAGTATGAGTGTAAACCAGTACATGAGTATGAGTGTAAACCAGTACAGGAGTTTGAGTGTAAACTAGTACAGAAGTATGAGTGTAAACCAGTACATGAGTATGAATGTAAACCAGTACAGGAGTATGAGTGTAAACCAGTACAGGGTTATGAATGTAAACTAGTACAGGAGTATAAATGTAAACCAGTACAGAGGTATGAATGTAAACCAGTAAAGGGGTATGAATGTAAACCAGTACAGGAGTATGAATGCAAACCAGTAAAGGGGTGTGAGTGTAAAACAGTACAGGGGTATGAATGTAAACCAGTACAGGAGTATGAGTGTAAACCAGTATGGGAATATGAGTGTAAACCAGTACAGGGGTATGAATGTAAACCAATACAGGGGTATGAGTGTAAACCAGTACGGGAGTTTGAATGTAAACCAGTACAGGTGTATGAATGTAAACCAGTACAGGGGTATGAATGTAAACTAGTACAGGAGTATGAATGTAAACCAGTACAGGAATATGAGTGTAAACCAGTACGGGAGTATGAGTGTAAACCAGTACGGGAGTATGTATGTAAACCAGTACGGGAGTATGAGTGTAAACCAGTACTGGAGTATGAGTGTAAACCAGTACGGGAGTATGTATGTAAACCAGTACGGGAGTATGAGTGTAAACCAGTACAGTATTATGAGTGTAGACCAGTACAGGAGTATGAATGTAAACCAGTACGGGAGTATGACTGTAAACCAGTACAGGTGTATGAATGTAAACCAGTACAGGAGAATGAGTGTAAACCAGTCCGGGAGTATGAGTGTAAACCAGTACAGGAGTATGAGTGTAAACCAGTACAGGAATATAAATGAAAACCAGTACAGAGTATGAATGTAAACCAGTACAGAGTATGAGTGTAAACCAGTACAGAAGTATGAGTGTAAACCAGTACAGGGGTATGAATGTAAACCAGTACAGGGGTATGAGTGTAAACCAGTACAGGAGTATGAATGTAAACCAGTACAGGAGTATGAATGTAAACCAGTACGGGAGTATGAGTGTAAACCAGTACAGGAGTATGAATGTAAACCAGTACAGGAGTATGAGTGTAAACCAGTACAGGAGTATGAATGTAAACCAGTACAGGAGTATGAGTGTAAACCAGTACAGGAATATGAATGTAAACCAGTACAGGAGTATGAATGTAAATCAGTACAGGAGTAAGAGTGTAAACCAGTACAGGAGTATGAATGTAAACAAGTACATGAGTATGAACATAAACCAGTACAGGAGTAAGAATGTAAACCAGTACAGAAGTATGAATGTAAACAAGTACATGAGTATGAGCATAAACCAGTACAGGAGTATGAATGTAAACCAGTACAGAGTATGAATGTAAACCAGTACAGGAGTATGAGTGTAAACCAGTACAGGAGTATGAGTGTAAACCAGTACAGGAGTATGAATGTAAACCAGTACGGGAGTATGAGTGTAAACCAGTACAGGAGTATGAGTGTAAACCAGTACAGGAGTATGAGTGTAAACCAGTACGGGAATATGAGTGTAAACCAGTACAGTAATACGAAAGTAAACCAATACAGGAGTATGAGTGTAAAACAGTACATGAGTATGAATGTAAAACAGTACAGGAGTATGAATGTAAACCAGTACAGGGGTATGAATGTAAACCAGTACAGGAGTATAAATCTAAACCAGTACAGAAATATAAATGTAAACCAGTACAGGCGTATGAATGTAAACCAGTACAGGAGTATGAATGTAAACCAGTACAGGAATATGAATGTAAACCAGTACAGAGGTATGAAGTAAACCAATACAGGAGTATCAATGTAAACCAGTACAGGAGTATGAATGTAAACCAGTACAGGAGTATGAATGTAAACCAGTACAGGAGTATGAATGTAAACCAGTACAGGAGTAAGAATGTAAACCAGTACAGGAATATGAGTGTAAACCAGTACAGGAGTATAAAAACCAACAACAAAACCAGTACAGGAGTATGAATGTAAACCAGTACAGAAGTATGAATGTAAACCAGTACAGGAGTATGAATGTAAACCAGTACAGGAGTATGAATGTAAACCAGTACAGGAGTATGAATGTAAACCAGTACGGGAGTATGAGTGTAAACCAGTACGGGAGTATGAGGATAAACCAGTACAGGAGTATGAATGTAAACCAGTACGGGAGTATGAGTGTAAACCAGTACAGGAGTATGAGTGTAAACCAGTACGGGAGTATGTATGTAAACCAGTACGGGACTATGAGTATAAACCAGTACAGGAGTATGAGTGTAAACCAGTACAGGAGTATGAATGTAAACCAGTACAGGGGTATGAATGTAAACCAGTACAGGGGTATGAATGTAAACCAGTACAGGAGTATGAGTGTAAACCAGTACAGGAGTATGAATGTAAACCAGTAAAGGAGTATGTGTGTAAACCAGTACAGGAGTATGAATGTAAACCAGTACAGAAGTATGAGTGTAAACCAGTACATGAGTATGAGTGTAAACCAGTACAGGAGAATGAGTGTAAACCAGTACAGGAGTATGAGTGTAAACCAGTACATGGGTATGAATGTAAACCAGTACAGGAATATGAGTGTAAACCAGTACAGGAGTATGAATGTAAACCAGTACAGGAGTATGAATGTAAACCAGTACAGAGTATGAATGAAACCAGTACAGGAGTATTAGTGTAAACCAGTACAGGGGTATGAATGTAAACCAGTACAGGAGTATGAATGCAAACCAGTAAAGGGGTATGAGTGTAAACCAGTACAGGGGTATGAATGTAAACCAGTACAGGAGTATGAGTGTAAACCAGTACGGGAATATGAGTGTAAACCAGTACAGGGGTATGAATGTAAACCAATACAGGGGTATGAGTGTAAAACAGTATGGGAGTTTGAATGTAAAACAGTACAGGAGTATGAATGTAAACCTGTACAGGGGTATGAATGTAAACTAGTACAGGAGTATGAATGTAAACCAGTACAGGAATACGAGTGTAAACCAATACAGGCGTATGAGTGTAAACCAGTAAATGAGTATGAGTGTAAACCAGTACAGGAGTATGAATGTAAACCAGTAAAGGAGAATAAATGTAAACCAGTACAGAAGTATGAATGTAAACCAGTACAGGGGTATGAATGTAAACCAGTACAGGAGAATGAATGCAAACCAGTAAATAAGTATGAATGTAAACCAGTACAGGAGTATGAATGTAAACCAGTACAGGAGTATGAATGTAAACCAGTACAGGAATATGAGTTAAACCAGTACAGGAGTATGAATGTAAACCAATACAGGAGTAAGAGTGTAAACCAGTACAGGAGTATGAATGTAAACCAGTACAGGAGTATGAATGTAAACCAGTACAGGCGTATGAATGTAAACCAGCACAGGAGTAAGAATGTAAACCAGTACAGGAATATTAATGTAAACCAGTACGGGAGTATGAATCTAAACCAGTACAGGAATATGAATGTAAACCAGTACAGAGTATGAATGAAACCAACAAAATAAACCAGTACAGGGTTATGAATGTAAACTAATACAGGGGTATGAATGTAAACCACAGGAATATAAATGTAAACCAGTACATGAGTATGAGTTTAAACCAGTACAGGAGTATGAATGTAAACCAATACAGGAGTATGAGTGAAAACAAGTACATAAATATGAGCGTAAAACAGTAAATGAGTATTAGTGTAAACCAGTACAAGAGTATGAGTGTAAACCAGTACATGCGTATGAATGTAAACCAGTACAGGAGTATGAGTGTAAACCAGTACGGGAGTATGAAGTAAACCAGTACAGGAGTATTAATGTAAACCAGTACGGGAGTATGAGTGTAAACCAGTACAGGAGATGAGTGTAAACCAGTACGGAGTATGAGTGTAAACCAGTACAGGAGTATGAATGTAAAACAAAAAAAGTATGAATGTAAACCCACCAGTATGGTGTGTGAGTATGTATGTAAACCAGTACGGGAGTATGTATGTAATCCAGTAGGTGAGTATGAGTGTAAACCAGTACGGGGGTATGAATGTAAACCAGTACGGGAGTATGTATGTAAACCAGTACGGGATTATGAATGTAAACCAGTACGGGAGTATATATGTAAACCAGTACTGGAGTATGAATGTAAACCAGTACGGGAGTATGTATGTAAACCAGTACGGGAGTATGAACGTAAACCAGTACAGGGGTATGAATGTAAACCAGTACAGG
>JABXNX010003860.1:0-21097 GCA_014843695.1 Archivesica marissinica
GTTCTACACTTATATGTACATACATGTTACCCGGGCCTATGTTCTACACTTATATGCACATGCATGGATACCCGGGCCTATGTTCTACACTTATATGTACATACATGTATACCCGGGTCAATGTTCTACACTTATATGCCCATACATGTATACCCGGGTCTATGTTCTACACTCATATGCCCATACATGTATACCCGGGCCTATGTTCTACACATATATGTCCATACATGTATACCCGGACCTATGTTCTACACTTATATGTCCAACAAACGGACCTATGTTCTACACTTATATGTCCATACATGTATACCCGGGTCTATGTTCTACACTTATATGCCCATACATGTATACCCGGGTCTATGTTCTACACTTATATGCCCATACATGTATACCCGGACCTATGTTCTACACTTATATGTCCATACATGTATACCCGGACCTATGTTCTACACTTATATGTACATACATGTATACCCGGGTCTATGTTCTACACTTATATGTCCAGACATGTATACCCGGGCCTATGTTCCTACATGTATACCCGGGCCTATGTTCTACACTTATATGTCCATACATGTACACCCGGGCCTATGTTCTACACTTATATGTCCCATACATGTATACCCGGGCTATGTTCTACACTTATATGCCCATACATGTACACCCGGGTCTATGTTCTACACTTATATGTCCATAAATGTATACCCCCGGGTCTATGTTCTACACTTATATGCCATACATGTATACCCGGGCCTATGTTCTACATGTTACCTGGGCCTATGTTCTACACTTATATGCACATACATGTATACCCGGGCCTATGTTCTACACTTATATGTCCATACATGTATACCCGGGCCTATGTTCTACACTTATATGTCCATACATGTTACCCGGGCCTATGTTCTACACTTATATGCCCATACATGTATACCCGGGCCTATGTTCTACACTTATATGTACATACATGTATACCCGGGCCAATGTTCTACACTTATATGTCCATACATGTATACCCGGGCATATGTTCTACACTTATATGCACATACATGTATACCCGGGCCTATGTTCTACATTTATATGCCCATACATGTATACCCGGGCCTATGTTCTACACTTATATGTCCATACATGTATACCCGGGCCTATGTTCCTACATGTATACCCGGGCCTATGTTCTACATTTATATGCCCATACATGTATACCCGGGCCTATGTTCTACACTTATATGTCCATACATGTATACCCGGGCCTATGTTCTACACTTATATGTCCATACATGTATACCCGGGCCTATGTTCTACATGATACCCGGGCCTATGTCTTATATGTCCATACATGTATACCCGGGCCTATGTTCTACACTTATATGCCCATACATGTATACCCGGGCCTATGTTCTACACTTATATGCCATACATGTATACCCGGGCCTATGTCTACACTTATATGTCCATACATGTATACCCGGGCATTGTCAATTATATGCCTACATGTATACCCGGGCCTATTTCTACCTTAATCCAAACCCCCACATTACCCGCTATGTTCTACACTTATATGCCATACATGTATACCCGGCCTATGTTCTACACTTATATGTCCATACATGTATACCCGGACCTATGTTCTACACTTATATGTCCATACATGTATACCCGGGTCTATGTTCTACACATATATGCCCATACATGTATACCCGGGCCTATGTTCTACACTTATATGTCCATACATGTATACCCGGGCCTATGTTCTACACTTATATGTCCATACATGTATACCCGGGCCTATGTTCTACACTTATATGTCCATACATGTATACCCGGGCCTATGTTCTACACTTATATGCCCATACATGTATACCCGGGCCTATGTTCTACACTTATATGTCCATACATGTATACCCGGACCTATGTTCTACACTTATATGTCCATACATGTATACCCGGCCTATGTTCTACACTTATATGTCCCATGTATACCCGGGCCTATGTTCTACACTTATATGCCCATACATGTATACCCGGGTCTATGTTCTACACTTATATGTCCATACATGTATACCCGGACCTATGTTCTACACTTATATGTCCATACATGTATACCCGGGTCTATGTTCTACACTTATATGTCCATACATGTATACCCGGGTCTATGTTCTACACTTATATGTCCAACATGTATACCCGGGCCTATGTTCCTACATGTATACCCGGGCCTATGTTCTACACTTATATATGTCCATACATGTACACCCGGGCCTATGTTCTACACTTATATGCCCATACATGTATACCCGGGCCTATGTTCTACACTTATATGCCCATACATGTATACCCGGGTCTATGTTCTACACTTATATGCACATACATGTATACCCGGGCCTATGTTCTACACTTATATGCCATACATGTATACCCGGGCCTATGTTCTACACTTATATGTCCATACATGTATACCCGGGCCTATGTTCTACACTTATATGTCCATACATGTATACCCGGGCCTATGTTCTACACTATATATGTCCATACATGTATACCCGGGTCTATGTTCTACACTTATATGTCCATACATGTATACCCGGGCCTATGTTCTACACTTATATGTCCATACATGTATACCCGGGCCTATGTTCTACATTTATATGCCCATACATGTATACCCGGGCCTATGTTCTACACTTATATGTCCATACATGTATACCCGGGCCTATGTTCCTACATGTATACCCGGGCCTATGTTCTACATTTATATGCCCATACATGTATACCCGGGCCTATGTTCTACACTTATATGTCCATACATGTATACCCGGGCATATGTTCTACACTTATATATGTCCATACATGTATACCCGGGCCTATGTTCTACACTTATATGTCCATACATGTATACCCGGGCATATGTTCTACACTTATATGTCCATACATGCATACCCGGGCCTATGTTCCTACATGTATACCCGGGCCTATGTTCTACACTTATATGTCCATACATGTATACCCGGGCATATGTTCTACACTTATATATGTCCATACATGTTACCCGGACCTATGTTCTACACTTATATGCACATGCATGTATACCCGGGCCTATGTTCTACACTTATATGCACATGCATGGATACCCGGGCATATGTTCTACACTTATATGTACATACATGTATACCCGGGCCTATGATCTACACTTATGTGCACATGCATGGATACCCGGGCCTATGTTCTACACTTATATGTACATACATGTATACCCGGGCCTATGTTCTACACTTATATGCACATGCATGGATACCCGGGCCTATGTTCTACACTTATATGTACATACATGTATACCCGGGCCTATGTTCTACACTTATATGCACATGCATGGATACCCGGGCCTATGTTCTACACTTATATGTACATACATGTATACCCGGGTCAATGTTCTACACTTATATGTGCATACATGTATACCCGGGTCTATGTTCTACACTTATATGCCCATACTTGTATACCCGGGCAGATGTTCTACACTTATATATGTCCATACATGTATACCCGGGTCTATGTTCTACACTTATATGTCCAGACATGTATACCCGGGCCTATGTTCCTACATGTATACCCGGGCCTATGTTCTACACTTATATATGTCCATACATGTATACCCGGGTCTATGTTTTACACTTATATGAGCATACATGTATACCCGGGCCTATGTTCTACACTTATATGTCCATACATGTATACACGGGCCTATGTTCTACACTTATGTGTCCGTACATGTATACCCGGGCCTATGTTCTACATTTATATGTCCATACATGTTACCCGGGCCTATGTTCTACACTTATATGTCCTTACATGTATACCCGGGCCTATGTCCCTACATATTACCCGGGCTTATGTTCTACACTTATATGCCCATACATGTATACCCGGGTCTATGTTCTACACTTATATGTCCATACATGTATACCCGGACCAATGTTCTACACTTATATATCCATTCATGTATACCCGGACCTATGTTCAACACTTATATGTCCATACATGTATACCCGGACCTATATTCAACACTTATTTGTCCATACATGTATACCCGGACCTATGTTCTACACTTATATGTCCATACATGTATACCCGGGTCTATGTTCTACACATATATGCCCATACATGTATACCCGGGCCTATGTTCTACACTTATATGTCCATACATGTATACTCGGACCTATGTTCTACACTTATGTGTCCATACATGTATACCCGGGTCTATGTTCTACACTTAAATGCCCATACATGTATACCCGGGTCTATGTTCTACACTCATATGCCCATACATGTATACCCGGGCCTATGTTCTACACTTATATGTCCATACATGTATACCCGGACCTATGTTCTACACTTATATGCCCATACATGTATACTCGGACCTATGTTCTACACTTATATGTCCATACATGTATACCCGGGTCTATGTTCTACACTTATATGCCCATACATGTATACCCGGGTCTATGTTCTACACTTGTATGTCCATACATGTATACCCGGACCTATGTTCTACACTTATATGTCCATACATGTATATCCGGGTCTATGTTCTACACTTATATGTACATACATGTATACCCGGGTCTATGTTCTACACTTATATGTCCAGACATGTATACCCGGGCCTATGTTCCTACATGTATACCCGGGCCTATGTTCTACACTTATATATGTCCATACATGTACACCCGGGCCTATGTTCTACACTTATATGCCCATACATGTATACCCGGGCCTATGTTCTACACTTATATGCCCATACATGTACACCTGGGTCTATGTTCTACACTTATATGTCCATAAATGTATACCCGGGTCTATGTTCTACACTTATATGCACATACATGTATACCCGGGCCTATGTTCTACATGTTACCTGGGCCTATGTTCTACACTTATATGCACATACATGTATACCCGGGCCTATGTTCTACACTTATATGTGCATACATGTATACCCGGGTCTATGTTCTACACTTATATGCCCATATTTGTATACCCGGGCAGATGTTCTACACTTATATATGTCCATACATGTATACCCGGGTCTATGTTCTACACTTATATGTCCATACATGTATACCCGGGAATATGTTCTACACTTATATGTCCATACATGTATACCCGGGCCTATGTTCTACATTTATATGCCCATACATGTATACCCGGGCCTATGTTCTACACTTATATGTCCATACATGTATACCCGGGCCTATGTTCCTACATGTATACCCGGGCCTATGTTCTACATTTATATGCCCATACATGTATACCCGGGCCTATGTTCTACACTTATATGTCCATACATGTATACCCGGGCATATGTTCTACACTTATATATGTCCATACATGTATACCCGGGCCTATGTTCTACACTTATATGTCCATACATGTATACCCGGGCATATGTTCTACACTTATATGTCCATACATGTATACCCGGGCCTATGTTCCTACATGTATACCCGGGCCTATGTTCTACACTTATATGTCCATACATGTATACCCGGGCATATGTTCTACACTTATATATGTCCATACATGTTACCCGGACCTATGTTCTACACTTATATGCACATGCATGTATACCCGGGCCTATGTTCTACACTTATATGCACATGCATGGATACCCGGGCCTATGTTCTACACTTATATGTACATACATGTATACCCGGGCCTATGTTCTACACTTATATGCACATGCATGGATACCCGGGCCTATGTTCTACACTTATATGTACATACATGTATACCCGGGCCTATGTTCTACACTTATATGCACATGCATGGATACCCGGGCCTATGTTCTACACTTATATGTACATACATGTATACCCGGGTCAATGTTCTACACTTATATGTGCATACATGTATACCCGGGTCTATGTTCTACACTTATATGCCCATACTTGTATACCCGGGCAGATGTTCTACACTTATATATGTCCATACATGTATACCCGGGTCTATGTTCTACACTTATATGTCCAGACATGTATACCCGGGCCTATGTTCCTACATGTATATCCGGGCCTATGTTCTACACTTATATATGTCCATACATGTACACCCGGGTCTATGTTCTACACTTATATGTCCATACATGTATACCCTGCCCTATGTTCCTACATGTATACCCGAGCCTATGTTCTACACTTATATATGCCCATACATGTATACCCGGGTATACATATGTCCATACATGTATACCCGAGCATATGTTCTACACTTATATGTCCATACATGTATACCCTGGCCTATGTTCCTACATGTATACCTGGGCCTATGTTCCTACATGTATACCCGAGCCTATGTTCTACACTTATATATGCCCATACATGTATACCCGGGTATATGTCCATACATGTATACCCGAGCATATGTTCTACACTTATATGTCCATACATGTATACCCTTGCTTATGTTCTACACTTATATGTCCATACATGTATACCCTTGCCTATGTTCTACACTTATATGTCCATACATGTATACCCGGGTCTATGTTCTACATTTATATGTCCATACATGTATACCCGGGTCTATGTTCTACACTTATATGCCCATACATGTATACCCGGGCCTATATTCTACACTTATATGTCCATACATGTATACCCGGGCATATGTTCTACACTTATATATGTCCATACATGTATACCCGGGCCTATATTCTACACTTATATGTCCATACATGTATACCCGGGTCTATGTTCTACACTTATATGCCCATACATGTATACCCGGGCCTATGTTCTACACTTATATGCACATACATGTATACCCGGGCCTATGTTCTACACTTATATGTCCATACATGTATACCCGGGCATATGTTCTACACTTATATGTCCATACATGTATACCCGGGCATATGTTCTACACTTATATGTCCATACATGTATACGCGGGCCTATGTTCCTACATGTATACCCGGGCCTATGTTCTACATTTATATGCCCATACATGTATACCCGGGCCTATGTTCTACACTTATATGTCCATACATGTATACCCGGGCATATGTTCTACACTTATATATGTCCATACATGTATACCCGGGCCTATGTTCTACACTTATATGTCCATACATGTATACCCGGGTATATGTTCTACACTTATATGTCCATACATGTATACCCGGGCCTATGTTCCTACATGTATACCCGGGCCTATGTTCTACACTTATATGTCCATACATGTATACCCGGGCATATGTTCTACACTTATATATGTCCATACATGTTACCCAGACCTATGTTCTACACTTATATGCACATGCATGTATACCCGGGCCTATGTTCTACACTTATATGCACATGCATGGATACCCGGGCATATGTTCTACACTTATATGTACATACATGTATACCCGGGCCTATGATCTACACTTATATGCACATGCATGGATACCCGGGCCTATGTTCTACACTTATATGTACATACATGTATACCCGGGCCTATGTTCTACACTTATATGCACATGCATGGATACCCGGGCCTATGTTCTACACTTATATGTACATACATGTATACCCGGGCCTATGTTCTACACTTATATGCACATGCATGGATACCCGGGCCTATGTTCTACACTTATATGTACATACATGTATACCCGGGTCAATGTTCTACACTTATATGCCCATACATGTATACCCGGGTCTATGTTCTACACTCATATGCCCATACATGTATACCCGGGCCTATGTTCTACACATATATGTCCATACATGTATACCCGGACCTATGTTCTACACTTATATGCCCATACATGTATACTCGGACCTATGTTCTACACTTATATGTCCATACATGTATACCCGGGTCTATGTTCTACACTTATATGCCCATACATGTATACCCGGGTCTATGTTCTACACTTGTATGTCCATACATGTATACCCGGACCTATGTTCTACACTTATATGTCCATACATGTATATCCGGGTCTATGTTCTACACTTATATGTACATACATGTATACCCGGGTCTATGTTCTACACTTATATGTCCATACATGTATACCCGGGCCTATGTTCTACACTTATATGTCCAACATGTATACCCGGGCCTATGTTCCTACATGTATACCCGGGCCTATGTTCTACACTTATATGTCCATACATGTATACCCGGGCCTATGTTCTACACTTATATGCCCATACATGTACACCTGGGTCTATGTTCTACACTTATATGTCCATAAATGTATACCCGGGTCTATGTTCTACACTTATATGCACATACATGTATACCCGGGCCTATGTTCTACATGTTACCTGGGCCTATGTTCTACACTTATATGCACATACATGTATACCCGGGCCTATGTTCTACACTTATATGTGCATACATGTATACCCGGGTCTATGTTCTACACTTATATGCCCATACTTGTATACCCGGGCAGATGTTCTACACTTATATATGTCCATACATGTATACCCGGGTCTATGTTCTACACTTATATGCCCATACATGTATACCCGGGCCTATGTTCTACACTTATATGTCCATACATGTATACCCGGGCATATGTTCTACACTTATATGTCCATACATGTATACCCGGGCCTATGTTCTACACTTATATGCCCATACATGTATACCCGGGCCTATGTTCTACACTTATATGTCCATACATGTATACCCGGGCCTATGTTCCTACATGTATACCCGGGCCTATGTTCTACATTTATATGCCCATACATGTATACCCGGGCCTATGTTCTACACTTATATGTCCATACATGTATACCCGGGCCTATGTTCCTACATGTATACCGGCCTATTCTACATTTATATGCCCATACATGTATACCCGGGCCTATGTTCTACACTTATATGTCCATACATGTATACCCGGGCATATGTTCTACACTTATATGTCCATACATGTATACCCGGGCTATGTTCTACACTTATATGTCCATACATGTATACCCGGGCATATGTTCTACACTTATATGTCCATACATGTATACCCGGGCCTATGTTCCTACATGTATACCCGGGCCTATGTTCTACACTTATATGTCCATACATGTATACCCGGGCATATGTTCTACACTTATATGTCCATACATGTTACCCGGGCCTATGTTCCTACATTACACTTATATGTCCATACATGTTACCCGGACCTATGTTCTACACTTATATGCACATACATGTATACCCGGGCCTATGTTCTACACTTATATGCACATGCATGGATACCCGGCCTATGTTCTACACTTATATGTACATACATGTATACCCGGGCCTATGTTCTACACTTATATGCACATGCATGGATACCCGGGCCTATGTTCTACACTTATATGTACATACATGTATACCCGGGCCTATGTTCTACACTTATATGCACATGCATGGATACCCGGGCCTATGTTCTACACTTATATGTACATACATGTATACCCGGGCCTATGTTCTACACTTATATGCCATACATGTATACCCGGGCCTATGTTCTACACTTATATGTCCATACATGTATACCCGGGTCTATGTTCTACACTTATATGTCCATACATGTATACCCGGGCCTATGTTCTACACTTATATGTCCATACATGTATACCCGGGTCTATGTTCTACATTTATATGTCCATACATGTATACCCGGGCATATGTTCTACACTTATATGTCCATACATGTATACCCGGGTCTATGTTCTACATTTATATGTCCATACATGTATACCCGGGTCTATGTTCTACACTTATATGCCCATACATGTATACCCGGGCCTATATTCTACACTTATATGTCCATACATGTATACCCGGGCATATGTTCTACACTTATATATGTCCATACATGTATACCCGGGCCTATGTTCTACACTTATATGTCCATACATGTATACCCGGGCCTATGTTCTACACTTATATGTCCATACATGTATACCCGGGCCTATGTTCCTACATGTATACCCGGGCCTATGTTCTACATTTATATGCCCATACATGTATACCCGGGCCTATGTTCTACACTTATATGTCCATACATGTATACCCGGGCATATGTTCTACACTTATATATGTCCATACATGTATACCCGGGCCTATGTTCTACACTTATATGTCCATACATGTATACCCGGGCATATGTTCTACACTTATATGTCCATACATGTATACCCGGGCCTATGTTCCTACATGTATACCCGGGCCTATGTTCTACACTTATATGTCCATACATGTATACCCGGGCATATGTTCTACACTTATATATGTCCATACATGTTACCCGGACCTATGTTCTACACTTATATGCACATGCATGTATACCCGGGCCTATGTTCTACACTTATATGCACATGCATGGATACCCGGGCATATGTTCTACACTTATATGTACATACATGTATACCCGGGCCTATGATCTACACTTATATGCACATGCATGGATACCCGGGCCTATGTTCTACACTTATATGTACATACATGTATACCCGGGCCTATGTTCTACACTTATATGCACATGCATGGATACCCGGGCCTATGTTCTACACTTATATGTACATACATGTATACCCGGGCCTATGTTCTACACTTATATGCACATGCATGGATACCCGGGCCTATGTTCTACACTTATATGTACATACATGTATACCCGGGTCAATGTTCTACACTTATATGTGCATACATGTATACCCGGGTCTATGTTCTACACTTATATGCCCATAGTTGTATACCCGGGCAGATGTTCTACACTTATATATGTCCATACATGTATACCCGGGTCTATGTTCTACACTTATATGTCCAGACATGTATACCCGGGCCTATGTTCCTACATGTATACCCGGGCCTATGTTCTACACTTATATATGTCCATATATGTACACCCGGGCCTATGTTCTACACTTTTTATGACCATACATGTATACCCGGGCCTATGTTCTACATTTATATGCCCATACATGTATACCCGGGCGTATGTTCTACTCGTATATGTCCATACATGTATACACGGGCCTATGTTCTACTCTTATGTGTCCATACATGTATACCCGGGCTTATGTTCTACATTTATATGTCCATACATGTTACCCGGGCCTATGTTCTACACTTATATGTCCATACATGTATACCCGGGTCTATGTTCTACACTTATATGCACATACATGTATACCCGGGCCTATGTTCTACACTTATATGTACATACCTGTATACCCGGGCCTATGTTCTACACGTATATGTCCATACATGTATACCCGGGCCTATGTTCTACACTTATATGCACATACATGTATACCCGGGTCTATGTTCTACACTTATATGTCCATGCATGTATACATGGGTCTATGCCCATACATGTATACTCGGGCCTATGTTCTACACTTATATGTCCATACATGTATACCCGGGCCTATGTTCTACATGTATATGTCCATACATGTATACCCGGGCCTATGTTCTACACTTATCTGTCCATACATGTATACCCGGGCCTATGTTCTACACTTATATGTCCATACATGTATACCCGGGCCTATGTTCTACACTTATATGTCCATACATGTATACCCGGACCTATGTTCTACACTTATATGTCCCTACATGTTACCCGGGCCTATGTTCTACACTTATATGTCCCTACATGTTACCCGGGCCTATGTTCTACACTTATATGTCCATACATGTATACCCGGACCTATGTTCTACACTTATATGTACATACATGTATACCCGGGTCAATGTTCTACACTTATATGTCCAGACATGTATACCCGGGCATATGTTCTACACTTATATGCACATACATGTATACCCGGGTCTATGTTCTACACTTATATGCCCATACATGTATACCCGGGTCTATGTTCTACACTTATATGTCCATACATGTTACCCGGGCCTATGTTCTACACTTATATGTCCTTACATGTATACCCGGGCCTATGTCCCTACATATTACCCGGGCTTATGTTCTACACTTATATGCCCATACATGTATACCCGGGTCTATGTTCTACACTTATATGTCCATACATGTATACCCGGACCAATGTTCTACACTTATATATCCATTCATGTATACCCGGACCTATGTTCAACACTTATATGTCCATACATGTATACCCGGACCTATATTCAACACTTATTTGTCCATACATGTATACCCGGACCTATGTTCTACACTTATATGTCCATACATGTATACTCGGACCTATGTTCTACACTTATATGTCCATACATGTATACCCGGGTCTATGTTCTACACATATATGCCCATACATGTATACCCGGGCCTATGTTCTACACTTATATGTCCATACATGTATACTCGGACCTATGTTCTACACTTATGTGTCCATACATGTATACCCGGTTCTATGTTCTACACTTAAATGCCCATACATGTATACCCGGGTCTATGTTCTACACTCATATGCCCATACATGTATACCCGGGCCTATGTTCTACACTTATATGTCCATAGATGTATACCCGGACCTATGTTCTACACTTATATGCCCATACATGTATACTCGGACCTATGTTCTACACTTATATGTCCATACATGTATACCCGGGTCTATGTTCTACACTTATATGCCCATACATGTATACCCGGGTCTATGTTCTACACTTGTATGTCCATACATGTATACCCGGACCTATGTTCTACACTTATATGTCCATACATGTATATCCGGGTCTATGTTCTACACTTATATGTACATACATGTATACCCGGGTCTATGTTCTACACTTATATGTCCAGATATGTATACCCGGGCCTATGTTCCTACATGTATACCCGGGCCTATGTTCTACACTTATATATGTCCATACATGTACACCCGGGCCTATGTTCTACACTTATATGCCCATACATGTATACCCGGGCCTATGTTCTACACTTATATGCCCATACATGTACACCTGGGTCTATGTTCTACACTTATATGTCCATAAATGTATACCCGGGTCTATGTTCTACACTTATATGCACATACATGTATACCCGGGCCTATGTTCTACATGTTACCTGGGCCTATGTTCTACACTTATATGCACATACATGTATACCCGGGCCTATGTTCTACACTTATATGTGCATACATGTATACCCGGGTCTATGTTCTACACTTATATGCCCATACTTGTATACCCGGGCAGATGTTCTACACTTATATATGTCCATACATGTATACCCGGGTCTATGTTCTACACTTATATGCCCATACATGTATACCCGGGCCTATGTTCTACACTTATATGTCCATACATGTATACCCGGGCATATGTTCTACACTTATATGTCCATACATGTATACCCGGGCCTATGTTCTACATTTATATGCCCATACATGTATACCCGGGCCTATGTTCTACACTTATATGTCCATACATGTATACCCGGGCCTATGTTCCTACATGTATACCCGGGCCTATGTTCTACATTTATATGCCCATACATGTATACCCGGGCCTATGTTCTACACTTATATGTCCATACATGTATACCCGGGCATATGTTCTACACTTATATATGTCCATACATGTATACCCGAGCCTATGTTCTACACTTATATGTCCATACATGTATACCCGGGCATATGTTCTACACTTATATGTCCATACATGCATACCCGGGCCTATGTTCCTACATGTATACCCGGGCCTATGTTCTACACTTATATGTCCATACATGTATACCCGGGCCTATGTTCTACACTTATATGTCCATACATGTATACCCGGGCCTATGTTCTACACTTATATGTCCATACATGTATACCCGGGCCTATGTTCTACACTTATATGCCCATACATGTATACCCGGGCATATGTTCTACACTTATATGTACATACATGTATACCCGGGCCTATGTTCTACACTTATATGTCCATACATGTATACCCGGGCCTATGTTCCTACATGTATACCCGGGCCTATGTTCTACACTTATATGCACATGCATGGATACCCGGGCCTATGTTCTACACTTATATGTACATACATGTATACCCGGGCCTATGTTCTACACTTATATGCACATGCATGGATACCCGGGCCTATGTTCTACACTTATATGTACATACATGTATACCCGGGTCAATGTTCTACACTTATATGTGCATACATGTATACCCGGGTCTATGTTCTACACTTATATGCCCATACTTGTATACCCGGGCAGATGTTCTACACTTATATATGTCCATACATGTATACCCGGGTCTATGTTCTACACTTATATGTCCAGACATGTATACCCGGGCCTATGTTCCTACATGTATACCCGGGCCTATGTTCTACACTTATATATGTCCATACATGTATACCCGGGTCTATGTTTTACACTTATATGAGCATACATGTATACCCGGGCCTATGTTCTACACTTATATGTCCATACATGTATACACGGGCCTATGTTCTACACTTATGTGTCCGTACATGTATACCCGGGCCTATGTTCTACATTTATATGTCCATACATGTTACCCGGGCCTATGTTCTACACTTATATGTCCTTACATGTATACCCGGGCCTATGTCCCTACATATTACCCGGGCTTATGTTCTACACTTATATGCCCATACATGTATACCCGGGTCTATGTTCTACACTTATATGTCCATACATGTATACCCGGACCAATGTTCTACACTTATATATCCATTCATGTATACCCGGACCTATGTTCAACACTTATATGTCCATACATGTATACCCGGACCTATATTCAACACTTATTTGTCCATACATGTATACCCGGACCTATGTTCTACACTTATATGTCCATACATGTATACTCGGACCTATGTTCTACACTTATATGTCCATACATGTATACCCGGGTCTATGTTCTACACATATATGCCCATACATGTATACCCGGGCCTATGTTCTACACTTATATGTCCATACATGTATACTCGGACCTATGTTCTACACTTATATGTCCATACATGTATACCCGGGTCTATGTTCTACACTTAAATGCCCATACATGTATACCCGGGTCTATGTTCTACACTCATATGCCCATACATGTATACCCGGGCCTATGTTCTACACTTATATGTCCATACATGTATACCCGGACCTATGTTCTACACTTATATGCCCATACATGTATACTCGGACCTATGTTCTACACTTATATGTCCATACATGTATACCCGGGTCTATGTTCTACACTTATATGCCCATACATGTATACCCGGGTCTATGTTCTACACTTGTATGTCCATACATGTATACCCGGACCTATGTTCTACACTTATATGTCCATACATGTATATCCGGGTCTATGTTCTACACTTATATGTACATACATGTATACCCGGGTCTATGTTCTACACTTATATGTCCAGACATGTATACCCGGGCCTATGTTCCTACATGTATACCCGGGCCTATGTTCTACACTTATATATGTCCATACATGTACACCCGGGCCTATGTTCTACACTTATATGCCCATACATGTATACCAGGGCCTATGTTCTACACTTATATGCCCATACATGTACACCTGGGTCTATGTTCTACACTTATATGTCCATAAATGTATACCCGGGTCTATGTTCTACACTTATATGCACATACATGTATACCCGGGCCTATGTTCTACATGTTACCTGGGCCTATGTTCTACACTTATATGCACATACATGTATACCCGGGCCTATGTTCTACACTTATATGTGCATACATGTATACCCGGGTCTATGTTCTACACTTATATGCCCATATTTGTATACCCGGGCAGATGTTCTACACTTATATATGTCCATACATGTATACCCGGGTCTATGTTCTACACTTATATGTCCATACATGTATACCCGGGAATATGTTCTACACTTATATGTCCATACATGTATACCCGGGCCTATGTTCTACATTTATATGCCCATACATGTATACCCGGGCCTATGTTCTACACTTATATGTCCATACATGTATACCCGGGCCTATGTTCCTACATGTATACCCGGGCCTATGTTCTACATTTATATGCCCATACATGTATACCCGGGCCTATGTTCTACACTTATATGTCCATACATGTATACCCGGGCATATGTTCTACACTTATATATGTCCATACATGTATACCCGGGCCTATGTTCTACACTTATATGTCCATACATGTATACCCGGGCATATGTTCTACACTTATATGTCCATACATGCATACCCGGGCCTATGTTCCTACATGTATACCCGGGCCTATGTTCTACACTTATATGTCCATACATGTATACCCGGGCATATGTTCTACACTTATATATGTCCATACATGTTACCCGGACCTATGTTCTACACTTATATGCACATGCATGTATACCCGGGCCTATGTTCTACACTTATATGCACATGCATGGATACCCGGGCATATGTTCTACACTTATATGTACATACATGTATACCCGGGCCTATGATCTACACTTATGTGCACATGCATGGATACCCGGGCCTATGTTCTACACTTATATGTACATACATGTATACCCGGGCCTATGTTCTACACTTATATGCACATGCATGGATACCCGGGCCTATGTTCTACACTTATATGTACATACATGTATACCCGGGCCTATGTTCTACACTTATATGCACATGCATGGATACCCGGGCCTATGTTCTACACTTATATGTACATACATGTATACCCGGGTCAATGTTCTACACTTATATGTGCATACATGTATACCCGGGTCTATGTTCTACACTTATATGCCCATACTTGTATACCCGGGCAGATGTTCTACACTTATATATGTCCATACATGTATACCCGGGTCTATGTTCTACACTTATATGTCCAGACATGTATACCCGGGCCTATGTTCCTACATGTATATCCGGGCCTATGTTCTACACTTATATATGTCCATACATGTACACCCGGGTCTATGTTCTACACTTATATGTCCATACATGTATACCCTGCCCTATGTTCCTACATGTATACCCGAGCCTATGTTCTACACTTATATATGCCCATACATGTATACCCGGGTATACATATGTCCATACATGTATACCCGAGCATATGTTCTACACTTATATGTCCATACATGTATACCCTGGCCTATGTTCCTACATGTATACCTGGGCCTATGTTCCTACATGTATACCCGAGCCTATGTTCTACACTTATATATGCCCATACATGTATACCCGGGTATATGTCCATACATGTATACCCGAGCATATGTTCTACACTTATATGTCCATACATGTATACCCTTGCTTATGTTCTACACTTATATGTCCATACATGTATACCCTTGCCTATGTTCTACACTTATATGTCCATACATGTATACCCGGGTCTATGTTCTACATTTATATGTCCATACATGTATACCCGGGTCTATGTTCTACACTTATATGCCCATACATGTATACCCGGGCCTATATTCTACACTTATATGTCCATACATGTATACCCGGGCATATGTTCTACACTTATATATGTCCATACATGTATACCCGGGCCTATATTCTACACTTATATGTCCATACATGTATACCCGGGTCTATGTTCTACACTTATATGCCCATACATGTATACCCGGGCCTATATTCTACACTTATATGCACATACATGTATACCCGGGCCTATGTTCTACACTTATATGTCCATACATGTATACCCGGGCATATGTTCTACACTTATATGTCCATACATGTATACCCGGGCATATGTTCTACACTTATATGTCCATACATGTATACGCGGGCCTATGTTCCTACATGTATACCCGGGCCTATGTTCTACATTTATATGCCCATACATGTATACCCGGGCCTATGTTCTACACTTATATGTCCATACATGTATACCCGGGCATATGTTCTACACTTATATATGTCCATACATGTATACCCGGGCCTATGTTCTACACTTATATGTCCATACATGTATACCCGGGTATATGTTCTACACTTATATGTCCATACATGTATACCCGGGCCTATGTTCCTACATGTATACCCGGGCCTATGTTCTACACTTATATGTCCATACATGTATACCCGGGCATATGTTCTACACTTATATATGTCCATACATGTTACCCGGACCTATGTTCTACACTTATATGCACATGCATGTATACCCGGGCCTATGTTCTACACTTATATGCACATGCATGGATACCCGGGCATATGTTCTACACTTATATGTACATACATGTATACCCGGGCCTATGATCTACACTTATATGCACATGCATGGATACCCGGGCCTATGTTCTACACTTATATGTACATACATGTATACCCGGGCCTATGTTCTACACTTATATGCACATGCATGGATACCCGGGCCTATGTTCTACACTTATATGTACATACATGTATACCCGGGCCTATGTTCTACACTTATATGCACATGCATGGATACCCGGGCCTATGTTCTACACTTATATGTACATACATGTATACCCGGGTCAATGTTCTACACTTATATGCCCATACATGTATACCCGGGTCTATGTTCTACACTTATATGCCCATACATGTATACCCGGGCCTATGTTCTACACTTATATGTCCATACATGTATACCCGGACCTATGTTCTACACTTATATGTCCATACATGTATACCCGGGTCTATGTTCTACACTTATATGCCCATACATGTATACCCGGGTCTATGTTCTACACTTGTATGTCCATACATGTATACCCGGACCTATGTTCTACACTTATATGTCCATACATGTATATCCGGGTCTATGTTCTACACTTATATGTACATACATGTATACCCGGGTCTATGTTCTACACTTATATGTCCAGACATGTATACCCGGGCCTATGTTCCTACATGTATACCCGGGCCTATGTTCTACACTTATATATGTCCATACATGTACACCCGGGCCTATGTTCTACACTTATATGCCCATACATGTATACCCGGGCCTATGTTCTACACTTATATGCCCATACATGTACACCTGGGTCTATGTTCTACACTTATATGTCCATAAATGTATACCCGGGTCTATGTTCTACACTTATATGCACATACATGTATACCCGGGCCTATGTTCTACATGTTACCTGGGCCTATGTTCTACACTTATATGCACATACATGTATACCCGGGCCTATGTTCTACACTTATATGTGCATACATGTATACCCGGGTCTATGTTCTACACTTATATGCCCATACTTGTATACCCGGGCAGATGTTCTACACTTATATATGTCCATACATGTATACCCGGGTCTATGTTCTACACTTATATGCCCATACATGTATACCCGGGCCTATGTTCTACACTTATATGTCCATACATGTATACCCGGGCATATGTTCTACACTTATATGTCCATACATGTATACCCGGGCCTATGTTCTACACTTATATGCCCATACATGTATACCCGGGCCTATGTTCTACACTTATATGTCCATACATGTATACCCGGGCATATGTTCTACACTTATATGTCCATACATGTATACCCGGGCCTATGTTCTACATTATATGCCCATACATGTATACCCGGGCCTATGTTCTACACTTATATGTCCATACATGTATACCCGGGCTATGTTCTACACTTATATGTCCATACATGTATACCCGGGCCTATGTTCTACACTTATATGTCCATACATGTATACCCGGGCCTATGTTCTACACTTATATGTCCATACATGTATACCCGGGCCTATGTTCCTACATGTATACCCGGGCCTATGTTCTACACTTATATGTCCATACATGTATACCCGGGCATATGTTCTACACTTATATATGTCCATACATGTTACCCGGACCTATGTTCTACACTTATATGCACATGCATGTATACCCGGGCCTATGTTCTACACTTATATGCACATGCATGGATACCCGGGCATATGTTCTACACTTATATGTACATACATGTATACCCGGGCCTATGTTCTACACTTATATGCACATGCATGGATACCCGGGCCTATGTTCTACACTTATATGTACATACATGTATACCCGGGCCTATGTTCTACACTTATATGTACATACATGTATACCCGGGCCTATGTTCTACACTTATATGTCCATACATGTATACCCGGGTCTATGTTCTACATTTATATGTCCATACATGTATACCCGGGCATATGTTCTACACTTATATGTCCATACATGTATACCCGGGTCTATGTTCTACATTTATATGTCCATACATGTATACCCGGGCCTATGTTCTACACTTATATGCCCATACATGTATACCCGGGCCTATGTTCTACACTTATATGTCCATACATGTATACCCGGGCATATGTTCTACACTTTATATGTCCATACATGTATACCCGGGCCTATGTTCTACACTTATATGTCCATACATGTATACCCGGGCCTATGTTCTACACTTATATGCCCATACATGTATACCCGGGCCTATGTTCTACACTTATATGTCCATACATGTATACCCGGGCCTATGTTCTACACTTATATGTCCATACATGTATACCCGGCCTATGTTCTACACTATATGTCCATACATGTATACCCGGGCCTATGTTCTACACTTATATGTCCATACATGTATACCCGGGTCTATGTTCTACACTTATATGCCCATACATGTATACCCGGGCATATGTTCTACACTTATATGTCCATACATGTATACCCGGGCCTATGTTCTACACTTATATGTCCATACATGTATACCCGGGCCTATGTTCTACACTTATATGTCCATACATGTATACCCGGGCCTATGTTCCTACATGTATACCCGGGCCTATGTTCTACACTTATATGCCCATACATGTATACCCGGGCCTATGTTCTACACTTATATGTCCATACATGTATACCCGGGCCTATGTTCTACACTATATATGTCCATACATGTATACCCGGGCCTATGTTCTAAACTTATATGTCCATACATGTATACCCGGGCATATGTTCTACACTTATATGCACATACATGTATACCCGGGCCTATGTTCCTACATGTATACCCGGGCCTATGTTCTACACTTATATGTCCATACATGTATACCCGGGCATAAAAACTCAA
>JABXNX010003861.1:0-21093 GCA_014843695.1 Archivesica marissinica
TTACTGTGATATTGTTGGTTGTTTCCATGGCATTATGTATTTACTGTGATATTGTTGGTTGTTTCCATGGCATCATGTATTTACTGGGATATTGTTGGTTGTTTCCATGGCATTATGTATTTACTGGGATATTGTTGGTTGTTTCCATGGCATTATGTATTTACTGTGATATTGTTGGTTGTTTCCATGGCATCATGTATTTACTGTGATATTGTTGGTTGTTTCCATGGCATCATGTATTTACTGTGATATGGTTGGTTGTTTCCATGGCATGATGTATTTACTGTGATATTGTTGGTTGTTTCCATGGCATGATGTATTTACTGGGATATTGTTGGTTGTTTCCATGGCATGATGTATTTACTGTGATATTGTTGGTTGTTTCCATGGCATGATGTATTTACTGTGATATGGTTGGTTGTTTCCATGGCATGATGTATTTACTGTGATATGGTTGGTTGTTTCCATGGCATGATGTATTTACTGTGATATTGTTGGTTGTTTCCATGGCATGATGTATTTACTGTGATATTGTTGGTTGTTTCCATGGCATGATGTATTTACTGTGATATGGTTGGTTGTTTCCATCGCATGATGTATTTACTGTGATATGGTTGGTTGTTTCCATGGCATTATGTATTTACTGTGATATGGTTTGTTGTTTCCATCGCATGATGTATTTACTGTGATATTGTTGGTTGTTTCCATGGCATGATGTATTTACTGTGATATGGTTGGTTGTTTCCATCGCATGATGTATTTACTGTGATATTGTTGGTTGTTTCCATGGCATTATGTATTGACGGGGATATTGTTGGTTGTTTCCACGACATCGTGTATTTACTCTGATAGTGTTGGTTGTTTCCATGGCATCATATCTTTACTGTGATATTGTTGATTGTTTTCACGACATCATGTATTTACTGGGATACTGTTGGTTGTTTCCATCGCATCATGTATTTACTGTGATATGGTTGGTTGTTTCCATGGCATGATGTATTTACTGGGATAGTGTTGGTTGTTTCCATGGCATGATGTAATTACTGGGATAGTGTAGGTTGTTTCCATGGCATGATGTATTTACTGTGATATGGTTGGTTGTTTCCATCGCATGATGTATTTACTGTGATATGGTTGGTTGTTTCCATGGCATGATGTATTTACTGTGATATGGTTGGTTGTTTCCATGGCATTATGTATTTACTGTGATATTGTTGGTTGTTTCCATGGCATGATGTATTTACTGTGATATGGTTGGTTGTTTCCATGGCATGATGTATTTACTGTGATATTGTTGGTTGTTTCCATGGCATATGTATTTACTGGGATATTGTTGGTTGTTTCCATGGCATGATGTATTTACTGTGATATTGTTGGTTGTTTCCATGGCATTATGTATTTACTGGATATGGTTGGTTGTTTCCATGGCATTATGTATTTACTGTGATATTGTTGGTTGTTTCCATGGCATCATGTATTTACTGTGATATTGTTGGTTGTTTCCATGGCATCATGTATTTACTGTGATATTGTTGGTTGTTTCCATGGCATCATGTATTTACTGGGATATTGTTGGTTGTTTCCATGGCATCATGTATTTACTGTGATATTGTTGGTTGTTTCCATGGCATCATGTATTTACTGTGATATTGTTGGTTGTTTCCATGGCATCATGTATTTACTGTGATATTGTTGGTTGTTTCCATGGCATCATGTATTTACTGTGATATTGTTGGTTGTTTCCATGGCATCATGTATTTACTGGGATATTGTTGGTTGTTTCCATGGCATCATGTATTTACTGTGATATTGTTGGTTGTTTCCATGGCATCATGTATTTACTGTGATATTGTTGGTTGTTTCCATGGCATCATGTATTTACTGGGATATTGTTGGTTGTTTCCATGGCATCATGTATTTACTGGGATATTGTTGGTTGTTTCCATGGCATCATGTATTTACTGGGATATTGTTGGTTGTTTCCATGGCATCATGTATTTACTGGGATATTGTTGGTTGTTTCCATGGCATCATGTATTTACTGGGATATGTTGGTTGTTTCCATGGCATCATGTATTTACTGGGATATTGTTGGTTGTTTCCATGGCATCATGTATTTACTGTGATATTGTTGGTTGTTTCCATGCATCATGTATTTACTGGGATAGTGTGGTTGTTTCCATGGCATCATGTATTTACTGGGATATTGTTGGTTGTTTCCATGGCATCATGTATTTACTGGGATATTGTTGTTGTTTCCATGGCATCATGTATTTACGGGATATTGTTGGTTGTTTCCATGGCATCATGTATTTTACTGGATATTGTTGGTTGTTTCCATGGCATCATGTATTGACGGGGATATTGTTGGTTGTTTCCATGGCATCATGTATTTACTGGGATATTGTTGGTTGTTTCCATGGCATCATGTATTGACTGGGATATTGTTGGTTGTTTCCATGGCATTATGTATTGACGGGGATATTGTTGGTTGTTTCCATGGCATCATGTATTTACTGTGATAGTGTTGGTTGTTTCCATGGCATCATGTATTGACGTGGATATTGTTGGTTGTTTCCATGGCATCATGTATTTACTGTGATAATGTTGGTTGTTTCCATGGCATCATGTATTTACTGTGATAGTGTTGGTTGTTTCCATGGCATCATGTATTGACGGGGATATTGTTGGTTGTTTCCATAGCATTATGTATAAACTGTGATATTGTTGGTTGTTTCCATGGCATTATGTATTGACGGGGATATTGTTGGTTGTTTCCATGGCATCATGTATTTACTGTGATATTGTTGGTTGTTTCCATGGCATTATGTATTGACGGGGATATTGTTGGTTGATTCCATGGCATCATGTATTGCTGGGGATATTGTTGGTTGCTTCCATGGCATCATGTATTTACTGTGATATTGTTGGTTGTTTCCATGGCATTATGTATTGATGGGGATATTGTTGGTTGATTCCATGGCATCATGTATTGATGGGGATATTGTTGGTTGTTTCCATGGCATCATGTATTGACGGGGATATTGTTGGTTGTTTCCATGGCATCATTTATTGACGGGGATATTGTTGGGTGTTTCCATGGCATCATGTATTGATGGGGATATTGTTGGTTGTTTCCATGGCATCATGTATTGACGGGGATATTTTTGGTTGTTTCCATGGCATCATGTATTGACGGGGATATTGTTGGTTGTTTCCATGGCATCGTTTATTGACGGGGATATTGTTGGGTGTTTCCATGGCATCATGTATTGACGGGGATATTGTTGGTTGTTTCCATGGCATCATGTATTGATGGGGATATTGTTGGTTGTTTCCATGGCATTATATATTGACGGGGATATTGTTGGTTGTTTCCATGGCATCATGTATTGACGGGGATATTGTTGGTTGTTTCCATAGCATTATGTATTTACTGTGATATTGTTGATTGTTTTCATGGCATTATGTATTGACTGGGATATTGTTGGTTGTTTCCACGACATCATGTATTTACTGTGATATTGTTGATTGTTTCCATGGCATCATGTATTTACTGGGATACTGTTGGTTGTTTCCATCGCATCATGTATTTACTGTGATATGGTTTGTTGTTTCCATGGCATGATGTATTTACTGGGATAGTGTTGGTTGTTTCCATGGCATCATGTATTTACTGGAATATTGTTGGTTGTTTCCATGGCATGATGTATTTACTGTGATATGGTTGGTTGTTTCCATGGCAGCATGTATTGACGGGGATATTGTTGGTTGTTTCCATGGCATTATGTATTGACGGGGATATTGTTGGTTGTTTCCATGGCATCATGTATTTACTGTGATAGTGTTGGTAGTTTCCATGGCATCATGTATTGACGGGGATATTGTTTGTTGTTTCCATGGCATTATGTATTTACTGTGATAGTGTTGTTTGTTTCCATGGCATCATGTATTGACGGGGATATTGTTGGTTGTTTCCATGGCATCATGTATTTACTGTGATATTGTTGGTTGTTTCCATGGCATCATGTATTGACGGGGATATTGTTGGTTGTTTCCATGGCATTATGTATTGACGGGGATATTGTTGGTTGTTTCCATGGCATCATGTATTTACTGTGATATGTTGGTTGTTTCCATGGCATCATGTATTGACGTGGATATTGTTGGTTGTTTCCATGGCATCATGTATTTACTGTGATATTGTTGGTTGTTTCCATGGCATCATGTATTTACTGTGATATTGTTGGTTGTTTCCATGGCATTATGTATTGACGGGGATATTGTTGGTTGTTTCCATAGCATTATGTATTAACTGTGATATTGTTGGTTGTTTCCATGGCATTATGTATTGACGGGGATATTGTTGGTTGTTTCCATGGCATTATGTATTGACTGTGATATTGTTGGTTGTTTCCATGGCATCATGTATTTACTGTGATATTGTTGGTTGTTTCCATGGCATCATGTATTGACGGGGATATTGTTGGTTGTTTCCATGGCATTATGTATTGACGGGGATATTGTTGGTTGTTTCCATGGCATCATGTATTTACTGGGATATTGTTGGTTGTTTCCATGGCATCATGTATTGACGGGGATATTGTTGGTTGTTTCCATGGCATCATGTATTGACGGGGATATTGTTGGTTGTTTCCATGGCATTATGTATTTACTGGGATATTGTTGGTTGTTTCCATGGCATTATGTATTGACGGGGATATTGTTGGTTGTTTCCATGGCATCATGTATTGACGGGGATATTGTTGGTTGTTTCCATGGCATCATGTATTGACGGGATATTGTTGGTTGTTTCCATGGCATCATGTATTTACTGTGATATTGTTGGTTGTTTCCATGGCATCATGTATTGACGGGGATATTGTTGGTTGTTTCCATGGCATCATGTATTGACGGGGATATTGTTGGTTGTTTCCATGGCATATGTATTGACGGGGATATTGTTGGTTGTTTCCATGGCATCATGTATTGACGGGGATATTGTTGGTTGTTTCCATGGCATCATGTATTGACGGGGATATTGTTGGTTGTTTCCATGGCATCATGTATTTACTGTGATATTGTTGGTTGTTTCCATGGCATTATGTATTGACGGGGATATTGTTGGTTGATTCCATGGCATCATGTATTGATGGGGATATTGTTGGTTGTTTCCATGGCATCATGTATTGACGGGGATATTGTTGGTTGTTTCCATGGCATCATGTATTGACGGGGATATTGTTGGTTGTTTCCATGGCATCATGTATTGACGGGGATATTGTTGGTTGTTTCCATGGCATCATTTATTGACGGGGATATTGTTGGGTGTTTCCATGGCATCATGTATTGATGGGGATATTGTTGGTTGTTTCCATGGCATCATGAATTGACGGGGATATTTTTGGTTGTTTCCATGGCATCATGTATTGACGGGGATATTGTTGGTTGTTTCCATGGCATCATTTATTGACGGGGATATTGTTGGGTGTTTCCATGGCATCATGTATTGATGGGGATATTGTTGGTTGTTTCCATGGCATCATGTATTGACGGGGATATTGTTGGTTGTTTCCATGGCATCATGTATTGACGGGGATATTGTTGGTTGTTTCCATAGCATTATGTATTTACTGTGATATTGTTGTTTGTTTCCATGGCATTATGTATTGACGGGGATATTGTTGGTTGTTTCCACGACATCGTGTATTTACTGTGATAGTGTTGGTTGTTTCCATGGCATTATGTATTGACGGGGATATTGTTGGTTGTTTCCACGACATCATGTATTTACTGTGATATTGTTGATGGTTTCCATGGCATCATGTATTTACTGGGATATGGTTTGTTGTTTCCATGGCATCATGTATTTACTGTGATATGGTTGGTTGTTTCCATGGCATCATGTATTGACGGGGATATTGTTGGTTGTTTCCATGGCATTATGTATTGACGGGGATATTGTTTGTTGTTACCATGGCATTATGTATTTACTGTGATAGTGTTGTTTGTTTCCATGGCATCATGTATTTACTGTGATAGTGTTGGTTGTATCCATGGCATCATGTATTGACGGGGATATTGTTGGTTGTTTCCATTGCATCATGTATTTACTGTGATATTGTTCGTTGGTTCCATGGCATTATGTATTGACGGGGATATTTTTGGTTGTTTCCATGGCATAATGTATTGATGGGGATATTGTTGGTTGTTTCCATGGCATCATGTATTGACGGGGATATTGTTGGTTGTTTCCATGGCATCATTTATTAACGGAGATATTGTTGGGTGTTTCCATGGCATCATGTATTTACTGTGATAGTGTTGGCTGTTTCCATGGCATCATGTATTGACGGGGATATTGTTGGATGTTTCCATGGCATCATGTATTGACGGGGATATTGCTGGTTGTTTCCATGGCATCATGTATTGAGGGGGATATTGTTGGTTGTTTCCATGGCATCATGTATTGACGGGGATATTTTTGGTTGTTTCCATGGCATCATGTATTGACGGGGATATTGATGGTTGTTTCCATGGCATCGTTTATTGACGGGGATATTGTTGGGTGTTTCCATGGCATCATGTATTGACGGGGATATTGTTGGTTGTTTCCATGGCATCATGTATTGATGGGGATATTATTGGTTGTTTCCATGGCATCATGTATTTACTGTGATATTGTTGGTTGTTTCAATGGCATCATGTATTTACTGGGATATTGTTGGTTGTTTCAATGGCATTATGTATTGACGGGGATATTGTTGGTTGTTTCCATGGCATTATGTATTTACTGTGATATTGTTGGTTGTTTCCATGGCATTATGTATTGACGGGGATATTGTTGGTTGTTTCCATGGCATTATGTATTGTTGGGGATATTGTTGGTTGATTCCATGGCATCATGTATTGTTGGGGATATTGTTGGTTGTTTCCATGGCATTATGTATTGACGGGGATATTGTTGGTTGTTTCCATGGCATTATGTATTGACTGGGATATTGTTGGTTGTTTCCATGGCATCATGTATTGTTGGGATATTGTTGTTGTTTCCATGGCATTATGTTGACGGGGATATTGTTGGTTGTTTCCATGCATCATGTATTTACTGTGATTTTGGTTGTTTCCATGGCATATGTATTACGGGGATATTGTTGGTTGTTTCCATGCATCATGTATTTACGGATATTGTTGGTTGTTTCCATGCATCATGTATTGGGGGATATTGTTGGTTGTTTCCATGGCATATGTATACTGTGATATTGTTGGTTGTTTCCATGGCATCATGTATTTACTGTGATATTGTTGGTTGTTTCCATGGCATTATGTATTGACGGGGATATTGTTGGTTGTTTCCATGGCATCATGTATTGACGGGGATATTGTTGGTTGTTTCCATGGCATCATGTATTGACGGGGATATTGTTGGTTGTTTCCATGGCATCATGTATTTACTGGGATATTGTTGGTTGTTTCCATGGCATCATGTATTCTGGGATATTGGTTGTTTCCATGGCATCATGTATTTACTGTGATATTGTTGGTTGTTTCCATGGCATTATGTATTGACGGGGATATTGTTGGTTGTTTCCATTGCATCATGTATTTACTGTGATATTGTTGGTTGTTTCCATGGCATTATGTATTGTTGGGGATATTGTTGGTTGATTCCATGGCATCATGTATTGTTGGGGATATTGTTGGTTGTTTCCATGGCATTATGTATTGACGGGGATATTGTTGGTTGTTTCCATGGCATCATGTATTTACTGTGATATTGTTGGTTGTTTCCATGGCATTATGTATTGACGGGGATAGTGTTGGTTGTTTCCATGGCATCATGTATTTACTGGGATATTGTTGGTTGTTCCATGGCATCATGTATTTACTGTGATATTGTTGGTTGTTTCCATGGCATTATGTATTGACGGGGATATTGTTGGTTGTTTCCATTGCATCATGTATTTACTGTGATATTGTTGGTTGTTTCCATGGCATTATGTATTGACGGGGATATTGTTGGTTGATTCCATGGCATCATGTGTTGATGGGGATATTGTTGGTTGTTTCCATGGCATTATGTATTGATGGGGATATTGTTGGTTGATTCCATGGCATCATGTATTGATGGGGATATTGTTGGTTGTTTCCATGGCATCATGTATTGACGGGGATATTGTTGGTTGTTTCCATGGCATCATTTATTGACGGGGATATTGTTGGGTGTTTCCATGGCATCATGTATTGATGGGGATATTGTTGGTTGTTTCCATGGCATCATGTATTGACGGGGATATTTTTGGTTGTTTCCATGGCATCATGTATTGACGGGGATATTGTTGGTTGTTTCCATGGCATCGTTTATTGACGGGGATATTGTTGGGTGTTTCCATGGCATCATGTATTGACGGGGATATTGTTGGTTGTTTCCATGGCATCATGTATTGATGGGGATATTGTTGGTTGTTTCCATGGCATTATATATTGACGGGGATATTGTTGGTTGTTTCCATGGCATCATGTATTGACGGGGATATTGTTGGTTGTTTCCATAGCATTATGTATTTACTGTGATATTGTTGGTTGTTTCCATGGCATTATATATTGACGGGGATATTGTTGGTTGTTTCCATGGCATCATGTATTGACGGGGATATTGTTGGTTGTTTCCATAGCATTATGTATTTACTGTGATATTGTTGATTGTTTCCATGGCATTATGTATTGACGGGGATATTGTTGGTTGTTTCCACGACATCATGTATTTACTGTGATATTGTTGATTGTTTCCATGGCATCATGTATTTACTGGGATACTGTTGGTTGTTTCCATCGCATCATGTATTTACTGTGATATGGTTTGTTGTTTCCATGGCATGATGTATTTACTGGGATAGTGTTGGTTGTTTCCATGGCATCATGTATTTACTGTGATATGGTTGGTTGTTTCCATGGCATCATGTATTGACGGGGATATTGTTGGTTGTTTCCATGGCATTATGTATTGACGGGGATATTGTTGGTTGTTTCCATGGCATCATGTATTTACTGTGATAGTGTTGGTTGTTTCCATGGCATCCTGTATTGACGGGGATATTGTTTGTTGTTTCCATGGCATTATGTATTTACTGTGATAATGTTGTTTGTTTCCATGGCATCATGTATTTACTGTGATAGTGTTGGTTGTTTCCATGGCATCATGTATTGACGGGGATATTGTTGGTTGTTTCCATGGCATCATGTATTTACTTTGATATTGTTGGTTGTTTCCATGGCATCATGTATTGACGGGGATATTGTTGATTGTTTCCATGGCATTATGTATTGACGGGGATATTGTTGGTTGTTTCTATGGCATCATGTATTTACTGTGATAGTGTTGGTTGTTTCCATGGCATCATGTATTGACGTGGATATTGTTGGTTGTTTCCATGGCATCATGTATTTACTGTGATAATGTTGGTTGTTTCCATGGCATCATGTATTTACTGTGATAGTGTTGGTTGTTTCCATGGCATCATGTATTGACGGGGATATTGTTGGTTGTTTCCATAGCATTATGTATAAACTGTGATATTGTTGGTTGTTCCATGACATTATGTATTGACGGGGATATTGTTGGTTGTTTCCATGGCATTATGTATTGACGGGGATATTGTTGGTTGTTTCCATGGCATTATGTATTTACTGTGATATTGTTGGTTGTTTCCATGGCATTATGTATTGACGGGGATATTGTTGGTTGATTCCATGGCATTATGTATTGTTGGGGATATTGTTGGTTGTTTCCATGGCATCATGTATTGGCGGGGATATTGTTGGTTGTTTCCATTGCATCATGTATTTACTGTGATATTGTTGGTTGTTTCCATGGCATTATGTATTGACGGGGATATTGTTGGTTGTTTCCATGGCATTATGTATTGACGGGGATTTGTTGGTTGTTTTTTTAGGATATGTTGGTTGTTTCCATGCATCATGTATTACGGTACTGGATAGTGTTGGTTGTTTCCATGGCATCATGTATTTACTGTGATAGTGTTGGTTGTTTCCATGGCATCATGTATTGACGGGGATATTGTTGGTTGTTTCCATGGCATCATGTATTGACGGGGATATTGTTGGTTGTTTCCATGGCATTATGTATTGACGGGGATATTGTTGGTTGTTTCCATGGCATCATGTATTGACGGGGATATTGTTGGTTGTTTCCATGGCATCATGTATTGACGGGGATATTGTTGGTTGTTTCCATGGCATCATGTATTTACTGTGATATTGTTGGTTGTTTCCATGGGTTGTTTCCATGGCTATGTATTAGGATATGTTGGTTGTTTCATGGCATCATGTATTGAGGGGATATTGTTGGTTGTTTCCATGGCATTATGTATACGGATATTGTTGGTTGTTTCCATGCATCATGTATTGACGGGGATATTGTTGGTTGTTTCCATGGCATCATGTATTGACGGGGATATTGTTGGTTGTTTCCATGGCATCATGTATTTACTGTGATATTGTTGGTTGTTTCCATGGCATCATGTATTTACTGTGATATTGTTGGTTGTTTCCATGGCATTATGTATTGACGGGGATATTGTTGGTTGTTTCCATGGCATTATGTATTGACGGGGATATTGTTGGTTGTTTCCATGGCATCATGTATTTACTGTGATATTGTTGGTTGTTTCCATGGCATTATGTATTGACGGGGATATTGTTGGTTGTTTCCATGGCATCATGTATTTACTGTGATATTGTTGGTTGTTTCCATGGCATTATGTATTGACGGGGATATTGTTGGTTGTTTCCATGGTATGTATTGACGGGGATATTGTTGGTTGTTTCCATTTTACTGTGATATTGTTGGTTGTTCCATGCATATGTATTTACTGGTATGTTGGTTGTTTCATGGCATCATGTATTTACGGTGATATTGTTGGTTGTTTCCATGGCATCATGTATTTACTGTGATAGTGTTGGTTGTTTCCATGGCATCATGTATTGACGGGGATATTGTTGGTTGTTTCCATGGCATCATGTATTGACGGGGATATTGTTGGTTGTTTCCATGGCATCATGTATTGACGGGGATATTGTTGGTTGTTTCCATGGCATTATGTATTGACGGGGATATTGTTGGTTGTTTCCATGGCATCATGTATTGACGGGGATATTGTTGGTTGTTTCCATGGCATCATGTATTGACGGGGATATTGTTGGTTGTTTCCATGGCATCATGTATTTACTGTGATATTGTTGTTGTTTCCATGGCATCATGTATTTACTGTGATATTGTTGGTTGTTTCCATGGCATCATGTATTTACTGTGATATTGTTGGTTGTTTCCATGGCATCATGTATTTACTGGGATATTGTTGGTTGTTTCCATGGCATATGTATTGACTGGGATATTGTTGGTGTTTCCATGGCATATGTATTACGATATTGTTGGTTGTTTCAGCATTGTATTACGGATATGTTGGTTGTTTCCATGCATCATGTATTTACTGGATAGTGTTGGTTGTTTCCATGGCATCATGTATTTACTGTGATAGTGTTGTTGTTTCCATGGCATCATGTATTTACTGGGATAGTGTTGGTTGTTTCCATGGCATCATGTATTACTGGGATATGTTGGTTGTTTCATGGCATTTTTACTGGGATATGTTGGTTGTTTCCATGGCATCATGTATTTACTGTGATAGTGTTGGTTGTTTCCATGGCTGGTGTATTTACTTGATATGTTGGTTGTTTCCATGGCATCATGTATTTACTGGGGTATTGTTGGTTGTTTCCATGACATCATGTATTTACTGGGATAGTGTAGATTGTTTCCATGGCATCAAGTATTTACTCTGATAGTGTTGGTTGTTTCCATGGCATCATGTATTTACTGGGGTATTGTTGGTTGTTTCCATGACATCATGTATTTACTGGGATAGTGTTGGTTGTTTCCATGGCATCATGTATTGACGGGGATATTGTTGGTTGTTTCCATAGCATTATGTGTTTACTGTGATATTGTTTGTTGTTTCCATGGCATTATGTATTGTCGGGGATATTGTTGGTTGTTTCCATGGCATCATGTATTTACTGTGATAGTGTTGGTTGTTTCCACGGCATCATGTATTTACTGTGATAGTGTTGGTTGTTTCAATGGCATCATGTATTGACGGGGATGTTGTTGGTTGTTTCCATGGCATTATGTATTGACGGGTATGTTGTTGGTTGTTTCCATGGCATCATGTATTTACTGTGATAGTGTTGGTTGTTTCCACGGCATCATGTATTTACTGTGATAGTGTTGGTTGTTTCCATGGCATTATGTATTGACGGGGATATTGTTGGTTGTTTCCATGGCATCATGTATTTACTGTGATATTGTTGGTTGTTTCCATGGCATTATGTATTGACGGGGATGTTGTTGGTTGTTTCCATGGCATCATGTATTTACTGTGATAGTGTTGGTTGTTTCCACGGCATCATTTATTTACTGTGATAGTGTTGGTTGTTTCCATGGCATTATGTATTGACGGGGATAGTGTTGGTTGTTTCCATGGCATCATGTATTTACTGTGATATTGTTGGTTGTTTCCATGGCATTATGTATTGACGGGGATGTTGTTGGTTGTTTCCATGGCATTATGTATTGACGGGGATATTGTTGGTTGTTTCCATGGCATCATATATTGATGGGGATATTGTTGGTTGTTTCCATGGCATCATGTATTGACGGGGATATTGTTGGTTGTTTCAATGGCATCATTTATTGACGGGGATATTGTTGGGTGTTTCCATGGCATCATGTATTTACTGTGATAGTGTTGGTTGTTTCCATGGCATCATGTATTGACGGGGATATTGTTGGTTGTTTCCATGGCATCATGTATTGACGGGGATATTGTTTGTTGTTTCCATGGCATCATGTATTGACGGGGATAGTTTTGGTTGTTTCCATGGCATCATGTATTGACGGGAATATTGTTGGTTGTTTCCATGGCATTATATATTGACGGGGATATTGTTGGTTGTTTCCATGGCATTATGTATTGACGGGAATATTGTTGGTTGTTTCCATGGCATTATATATTGACGGGGATATTGTTGGTTGTTTCCATGGCATTATATATTGACGGGGATATTGTTGGTTGTTTCCATGGCATTATGTATTGACGGGGATATTGTTGGTTGTTTCCACGACATCGTGTATTTACTGTGATAGTGTTGGTTGTTTCCATGGCATGATGTATTTACTTGGATAGTGTTGGTTGTTTCCATGGCATCATGTATTTACTGTGATATGGTTGGTTGTTTCCGTCGCATCATGTATTTACTGTGATATGGTTGGTTGTTTCCATGGCATGATGTATTTACTGGGATAGTGTTGGTTGTTTCCATGGCATGATGTATTTACTGTGATATGGTTGGTTGTTTCCATCGCATGATGTATTTACTGTGATATGGTTGGTTGTTTCCATGGCATAATGTATTTACTGTGATATGGTTGGTTGTTTCCATGGCATGATGTATATACTGTGATATGGTTGGTTGTTTCCATGGCATGATGTATTTACTGTGATATGTTTGGTTGTTTCCATGGCATGATATATTTACTGGGATAGTGTAGGTTGTTTCCATGGCATGATGTATTTACTGGGATACTGTTGATTGTTTCCATGGCATGATGTATTTACTGGGATATTGTTGGTTGTTTCCATCGCATCATGTAGTTACTGTGATATGGTTGGTTGTTTCCATGGCATGATGTATTTACTGGGATAGTGTTGGTTGTTTCCATGGAATGATGTATTTACAGGGATATTGTTGGTTGTTTCCATCGCATCATGTATTTACTGTGATATGGTTGGTTGTTTCTATGGCATGATGTATTTACTGGGATAGTGTTGGTTGTTTCCATGGAATGATGTATTTACAGGGATATTGTTGGTTGTTTCCATGGCATGATGTATTTACTGTGATATGGTTGGTTGTTTCCATGGCATGATGTATTTACTGTGATATGGTTGGTTGTTTCCATGGCATGATGTATTTACTGTGATTTGGTTGGTTGTTTCCATGGAATGATGTATTTACAGGGATATTGTTGGTTGTTTCCATGGCATCATGTATTTACTGGGATATTGTTGGTTGTTTCCATGGCATGATGTATTTACTGTGATATGGTTGGTTGTTTCCATGGCATCATGTATTTACTGTGATATGGTTGGTTGTTTCCATGGCATGATGTATTTACTGTGATATTGTTGGTTGTTTCCATGGCATGATGTATTTACTGTGATGGTTGGTTGTTTCCATGGCATCATGTATTTACTGGGATAGTGTGGTTGTTTCATGGCATCATGTATTTACTGGGATATTGTTGGTTGTTTCCATGGCATCATGTATTTACTGTGATATTATTGGTTGTTTCCATGGCATCATGTATTTACTGTGATATTGTTGGTTGTTTCCATGGCATCATGTATTTACTGGGATATTGTTGGTTGTTTCCATGGCATTATGTATTTACTGGGATATTGTTGGTTGTTTCCATGGCATTATGTATTTACTTGGATATTGTTGGTTGTTTCCATGGCATTATGTATTTACTGGGATATTGTTGGTGTTTCCATGCATCATGTATTTATGTGTAGTGTTGGTTGTTTCCATGGCATCATGTATTTACTGTGATATTGTTGGTTGTTTCCATGGCATCATGTATTTACTGGGGTATTGTTGGTTGTTTCCATGGCATCATGTATTTACTGTGATAGTGTTGGTTGTTTCCATGGCATCATGTATTTACTGGGATATTGTTGGTTGTTTCCATGGCATCATGTATTTACTGGGATATTGTTGGTTGTTTCCATGGCATCATGTATTTACTGTGATATTGTTGGTTGTTCCATGGCATTATGTATTGACGGGGATATTGTTGGTTGTTTCCATTGCATTATGTATTGACGGGGATATTGTTGGTTGTTTCCATGGCATCATGAATTGACGGGGATATTGTTGGTTGTTTCCATAGCATTATGTATAAACTGTGATATTGTTGGTTGTTCCATGGCATTATGTATTGACGGGGATATTGTTGGTTGTGTCCATTGCATTATGTATTGACGGGGATATTGTTGGTTGTTTCCATGGCATATGAATTGACGGGGATATTGTTGGTTGTTTCCATAGCATTATGTATAAACTGTGATATTGTTGGTTGTTCCATGGCATTATGTATTGACGGGGATATTGTTGGTTGTGTCCATTGCATTATGTATTGACGGGGATATTGTTGGTTGTTTCCATGGCATCATGAATTGACGGGGATATTGTTGGTTGTTTCCATAGCATTATGTATAAACTGTGATATTGTTGGTTGTTCCATGGCATTATGTATTGACGGGGATATTGTTGGTTGTTTCCATGGCATCATTTATTAACGGGGATATTGTTGGGTGTTTCCATGGCATCATGTATTTACGGTGATAGTGTTGGCTGTTTCCATGGCATCATGTATTGACGGGGATATTGTTGGTTGTTTCCATGGCATCATGTATTGTCGGGGATATTGTTGGTTGTTTCCATGGCATCATGTATTGACGGGGATATTGTTGGTTGTTTCCATGTCATTATATATTGACGGGGATATTGTTGGTTGTTTCCATGGCATCATGTATTGACGGGGATATTGTTAGTTGTTTCCATGGCATTATGTATTGACGGGGATATTGTTGGTTGTTTCCATGGCATTATGTTTTGACGGGGATATTGTTGGTTGTTTCCACGACATCGTGTATTTACTGTGATAGTGTTGGTTGTTTCCATGGCATGATGTATTTACTGGGATACTGTTGATTGTTTCCATGGCATGATGTATTTACTGGGATATTGTTGGTTGTTTCCATCGCATCATGTATTTACTGTGATATGGTTGGTTGTTTCCATGGCATGATGTATTTACTGGGATAGTGTTGGTTGTTTCCATGGCATGATGTATTTACTGGGATATTGTTGGTTGTTTCCATCGCATCATGTATTTACTGTGATATGGTTGGTTGTTTCCATGGCATGATGTATTTACTGTGATATGGTTGGTTGTTTCCATGGCATGATGTATTTACTGTTATATTGTTGGTTGTTTCCATGACATCATGTATTTACTGGGATAGTGTAGGTTGTTTACATGGTATCATGTATTTACTGGGATATTGTTGGTTGTTTCCATGGCATCATGTATTTACTGTGATATTATTGGTTGTTTCCATGGCATCATGTATTTACTGTGATATTGTTGGTTGTTTCCATGGCATCATGTATTTACTGGGATATTGTTGGTTGTTTCCATGGCATATGTATTTACTGGGATATTGTTGGTTGTTTCCATGGCATTATGTATTTACTGGGATATTGTTGGTTGTTTCCATGGCATCATGTATTTACTGTGTATGTTGGTTTTTTCCATGGCATGTATTTACGGATATGTTGGTTGTTCCATGGCATCATGTATTACTGGGATATTGTTGGTTGTTTCCATGGCATCATGTATTTACTGTGATATTGTTGGTTGTTTCCATGGCATCATGTATTTACTGGGATATTGTTGGTTGTTTCCATGGCATCATGTATTTACTGGGATATTGTTGGTTGTTTCCATGGCATTATGTATTACTGGGATATGTTGGTTGTTTCCATGGCATATGTATTTACTGTGTTTTGGTTTTCCATGGCATCATGTATTGAGGGATATTGTTGGTTGTTTCCATGGTATATTTATTACTGTGATATTGTTGGTTGTTTCCATGGCATACGTATTGACGGGGATATTGTTGGTTGTTCCATGGCATATGTATTTACTGTGATATTGTTGGTTGTTTCCATGGCATCATGTATTTACTGTGATATTGTTGGTTGTTTCCATGGCATCATGTATTGACGGGGATATTGTTGGTTGTTTCCATGGCATCATGTATTGACTGGGATATTGTTGGTTGTTTCCATGGCATTATGTATTTACTGTGATATTGTTGGTTGTTTCCATGGCATCATGTATTGTTGATTGTTTCCATAGCATTATATATTGACGGGGATATTGTTGGTTGTTTCCATGGCATCATGTATTTACGGGGATATTGTTGGTTGTTTCCATGGCATCATGTATTTACTGTGATACTGTTTGTTGTTTCCATGGCATCCTGTATTTACTATTATAGTGTTGGTTGTTTCCATGGCATCATGTATTTACTGTGATATTGTTGGTTGTTTCCATAGCATCATGTATTTACTGTGATATTGCTGGTTGTTTCCATGGCATTATGTATTGACGGGGATATTGTTGGTTGTTTCCATGGCATCATGTATTTACTGTGATATTGTTGGTTGTTTCCATGACATCATGTATTTACTGTGATAGTGTTGGTTGTTTCCATGGCAACATGTATTTACTGTGATAGTGTTGGTTGTTTCCATGGCATCATGTATTTACTGGGGTATTTTTGGTTGTTTCCATGGCATCATGTATTTACTGTGATATTGTTGGTTGTTTCCATGGCATCATGTATTTACTGGGATAGTGTTGGTTGTTTCCATGGCATCATGTATTTACTGTGATAGTGTTGGTTGTTTCCATGGCATCATGTATTTACTGGGATAGTGTTGGTTGTTTCCATGGCATCATGTATTTACTGGGGTACTGTTGGTTGTTTCTATGGCATCATGTATTTACTCTGATAGTGTTGATTGTTTCCATGGCATCATGTATTTACTCGGGTATTGTTGGTTGTTTCCATGGCATCATGTATTTACTGGGGTACTGTTGGTTGTTTCCATGGCATCTTGTATTTACTCTGAAAGTGTTGGTTGTTTCCATGGCATCATGTATTTACTGGGGTATTGTTGGTTGTTTCCATGACATCATGTATTTATTGGGATAGTGTAGGTTGTTTCCATGGCATCAAGTATTTACTCTGATATTGTTGGTTGTTTCCATGGCATCATGTATTGACGGGGATATTGTTGGTTGTTTCCATAGCATTATGTGTTTACTGTGATATTGTTTGTTTTTTCCATGGCATTATGTATTGTCGGGGATATTGTTGGTTGTTTCCATGGCATCATGTATTTACTGTGATAGTGTTGGTTGTTTCCATGGCATCATGTATTTACTGTGATAGTGTTGGTTGTTTCCATGGCATCATGTATTGACGGGGATATTGTTGGTTGTTTCCATGGCATTATGTATTGACGGGGATATTGTTGGTTGTTTCCATTGCATCATGTATTTACTGTGATATTGTTGGTTGTTTCCATGGCATTATGTATTGACGGGGATGTTGTTGGTTGTTTCCATGGCATTATGTATTGACGGGGATATTGTTGGTTGTTTCCATTGCATCATGTATTGACGGGGATATTGTTGGTTGTTTCCATTGCATCATGTATTTACTGTGATATTGTTGGTTGTTTCCATGGCATTATGTATTGACGGGGATATTGTTGGTTGTTTCCATGGCATCATGTATTTACTGTGATATTGTTGGTTGTTTCCATTGCATCATGTATTTACTGTGATATTGTTGGTTGTTTCCATGGCATTATGTATTGACGGGGATGTTGTTGGTTGTTTCCATGGCATTATGTATTGACGGGGATATTGTTGGTTGTTTCCATTGCATTATGTATTGACGGGGATGTTGTTGGTTGTTTCCATGGCATTATGTATTGACGGGGATATTGTTGGTTGTTTCCATGACATCATTTATTGACGGGGATATTGTTGGGTGTTTCCATGGCATCATGTATTTACTGTGATATTGTTGGTTGTTTCCATGGCATCATGTATTTACTGTGATATTGTTGGTTGTTTCCATGGCATCATGTATTGACGGGGATATTGTTGGTTGTTTCCATGGCATTATGTATTTACTGGGATATTGTTGGTTGTTTCAATGGCATTATGTATTGACGTGGATATTGTTGGTTGTTTCCATGGCAACATGTATTTACTGTGATATTGTTGGTTGTTTCCATGGCATCATGTATTGACGGGGATATTGTTGGTTGTTTCCATGGCATTATGTATTTACTGGGATATTGTTGGTTGTTTCCATGGCATTATGTATTTACTGGGATATTGTTGGTTGTTTCCATGGCATTATGTATTTACTGGGATAGTTTTGGTTGTTTCCATGGCATCATGTATTGAGGGGATATTGTTGGTTGTTTCCATGGTATAATTTATTTACTGTGATATTGTTGGTTGTTTCCATGGCATCACGTATTGACGGGGATATTGTTGGTTGTTACCATGGCATAATTTATTTACTGTGATAGTGTTGGTTGTTTCCATGGCATCATGTATTTACTGTAATAATGTTGGTTGTTTCCATGGCATCATGTATTGACGGGGATATTGTTGGTTGTTTCCATGGCATCATGTATTGACGGGGATATTGTTGGTTGTTTCCATGGCATCATGTATTGTTGATTGTTTCCATAGCATTATATATTGACGGGGATATTGTTGGTTGTTTCCATAGCATCATGTATTAACGGGGATATTGTTGGTTGTTTCCATGGCATTATGTATTGACGGGGATATTGTTGGTTGTTTCCATGGCATTATGTATTGACGGGGATATTGTTGGTTGTTTCCATAGCATTATGTATTTACTGTGATATTGTTGGTTGTTTCCATGGCATCATGTATTTACTGTGATACTGTTTGTTGTTTCCATGGCATCCTGTATTTACTATTATAGTGTTGGTTGTTTCCATGGCATCATGTATTTACTGTGATATTGTTGGTTGTTTCCATAGCATCATGTATTTACTGTGATATTGCTGGTTGTTTCCATGGCATTATGTTTTGACGGGGATATTGTTGGTTGTTTCCATGGTATCATGTATTTACTGTGATATTGTTTGTTGTTTCCATGACATCATGTATTTACTGTGATAGTGTTGGTTGTTTCCATGGCAACATGTATTTACTGTGATAGTGTTGGTTGTTTCCATGGCATCAGGTATTTACTGGGGTATTTTTGGTTGTTTCCATGGCATCATGTATTTACTGTGATATTGTTGGTTGTTTCCATGGCATCATGTATTTACTGGGATATTGTTGGTTGTTTCCATGGCATTATGTATTTACTGTGATAGTGTTGGTTGTTTCCATGGCATCATGTATTACTGTGATATTGTTGGTTGTTTCCATGGCATCATGTATTTACGGGGTATTGTTGGTGTTTCCATGGCATCATGTATTTACTGTGATAGTGTGGTTGTTTCCATGGCATCATGTATTTACTGGGTATTGTTGGTTGTTTCCATGGCATCATGTATTACTGGGGTATTGTTGGTTGTTTCCATGGCATCATGTATTTACTGGGATAGTGTTGGTTGTTTCCATGGCATCATGTATTACTGGGATATTGTTGGTTGTTTCCATGGCATCATGTATTTACTGTGATAGTGTTGGTTGTTTCCATGGCATCATGTATTTACTGTGATAGTATTGGTTGTTTCCATGGCATCATGTATTGACGGGGATATTGTTGGTTGTTTCCATGGCATTATGTATTGACGGGGATATTGTTGGTTGTTTCCATTGCATCATGTATTTACTGTGATATTGTTGGTTGTTTCCATGGCATTATGTATTGACGGGGATGTTGTTGGTTGTTTCCATGGCATTATGTATTGACGGGGATATATTTGGTTGTTTCCATTGCATCATGTATTTACTGTGATATTGTTTGTTGTTTCCATTGCATCATGTATTTACTGTGATATTGTTGGTTGTTTCCATGGCATTATGTATTGACGGGGATATTGTTGGTTGTTTCCATTGCATCATGTATTTACTGTGATATTGTTGGTTGTTTCCATTGCATCATGTATTTACTGTGATATTGTTGGTTGTTTCCATGGCATTATGTATTGACGGGGATATTGTTGGTTGTTTCCATTGCATCATGTATTTACTGTGATATTGTTGGTTGTTTCCATTGCATCATGTATTTACTGTGATATTGTTGGTTGTTTCCATGGCATTATGTATTGACGGGGATATTGTTGGTTGTTTCCATTGCA
>JABXNX010000100.1:0-28926 GCA_014843695.1 Archivesica marissinica
TTAGCCGTTCTTCACTTGTATAATTTATACAACAAATCATTAGGCTTCTTTGAGGTTTTATTCTAACATCAGTGAGGGAGAGAGTATCGTGGAAAAGGTCTGAAATCATAATGACCTTGTTTTAGCAAACGTATAAATCTAACTACAAAAACAATCCACGCGATAACTAACTAATAACAGATAAATACATTCATTGTAGTTTAAAAGTCAGGGCCGGGAAACCTACCAGAACCACAGTTAATTTAACAGCTACATTTCAAGATGAGAACATCACAGTTCCCCTATCTGCTCACAAGTGACCTGTTAATTGTGTAGTACAAAAACTGTTGCACACAAGAAGTGTGCAACTTCAACCCAGCCAATCAAATTCTGACAACTCCTGCTTATCAATGCATAGCATTGTACCCATACTTGGAGATTATGTCTGTGTTTACAATTTAGTGACCACTATTATATAATAGTTTTATTGATTAGATTGAACATGTTGTTACTCTTATATTAAGAAATTATTGATTGATTATATTTATTTTGACCTGTAAAAACTACTTTTGACATGGGTTACACATACCCCTACCGCCAAGAAATGTCTCCTGACATTTACGAATATCAAGAACACATACATACCAACTAAAGTAGCATTAAATTAGAAACACTACTCTCTGATATACATATATACAATATATACAAAGCACGTCCTACAACAGTTACTGCGGTAATTATGATCACTACTGTAAGACAACCCGCATTACGGTGTATGATGCAAATCATCAAACACATGAATACATTTCTTTTTCTTTTACTGTGACAGTCAGACATTCAATTTATAAATGTCGTAGAATTCGTCTAGCAAGGCAAGTCCACATACTATACTATTTACATCAAATTAAAAGTATCCATTTTGCAGTGACTAAACTGACTATACATTATCTTATAATCCATATAATCAGATATTATCATAATAAACAAAATGAATAATTATATTGGTGTATGTTGTACAACATACCAAGCAAAGTAAAACAATATTCAGGAATGACAGAATGTCACTTCCGTAACAGAATACCGCTGTAGCAACATGATAATCACACAACACACTGAACTACCAGCAAATGAATATCCTGAAACATAATACGTCAAATAAATATCTCATGTTCACTAATCTGTTGACCATAAACCCACTGACCAAACCGGTCAGGCTGATTTCTAACTCGCGTAGAGCGCCGTACAGGTTCCGGAGTAGCTGATGACGGATTGTTAACGTTCAAGTATAGACTCGGTGAGTTGTTTCGCTCAACTGACTGTACAACAGATGGGTCAGGAGTCCCAGGATTGACAATACTTTCAGATTCAAACTGGTTTGTACTATACAACTCAGTGCTAAAAGCAGTATCAGTTTGAGATACAGACTGTGTTCTGGGTAAGCAACGACCTTGATCCGGATTCACTCGTAAATGTGGAATAATGTATGGTAATGAAGAACTACTTGCGTCACCATCAGAGTCAGATGATCCTGATTGATCGCGAGCAGCACTTCTCGTTCTACGGCCCCTATCTGTAGGATGCACACGCTTTGCGTCTACATTCTCAGGTTCGGCCAATTCTGTACAGATGCTGTTGATTGGCAACAACATATTTCTATGGAGGACACGGGTGGATCCTTTGCCCGTTTCCAACTGTACATGATACACGGGAATGTCATTATCTGAGACTTTTGTCACAACATAAGGTTCCCGAGCCCACGTATCCGCAAGTTTGTTTTTACCCTTAAGACCAACATTTCAGACTAGTACTCGGTCACCCATATCGATACTAGAGTGCTTTACCTTCTGATCGTAAGCTTGTTTGTTCTTGGCTTTAGACTTACCTGCTTCATCGGCTGCCACCTCATATGCAAACTGCATTCTTTCTCGTACTGATTTTGCATAAGAGGTTTTATCTGGTGAACCAACTGTACCTGGTTCCAGTCCCAAATAAACATCTATAGCCAACCAAACATAAGAAAATGTGGAGAGAAGCCAGTTGCATCACTCTTGGTAGCGTTATATGCGTGTACCATGGGAGCAACGTAACTCTTCCAATCTGACTTATGTTCATTTGGTAAGGTTCCCAACATTTTGAGCAGGGTCTTGTTAAACCTTTCTGCCGTGCCGTTGCCCATTGGATGGTAAGGAGTGGTTTTCGTCTTCCTGATATCTACCAATCGACACAGCTCTGTGATAACCTTTCCAACAAAGTTCTTACCTTGGTCGCTGTGGAGTTGCTTTGGAAAGCCGTAGTGGACAAAGAAGTTGTCAAATAATGCTTTTGCAGTCGTAGTGGATTTCTGATTGCGACATGGAACAGCCTGTGCATAGCGGGTAAAGTGATCCACTATCACAAGGATGTCATCATATCCACTTTTGGACATCTCCAAGGAGAGAAAATCAATACTTACCAGGTCCATTGGTCTGGTAGTATAGATAGGAACTAAGTCAGCGGCAGGCCTAACAGGAGTTTTGTAACATATGCAACGGCCACAAGCTTCGATTCTACTAATCAAATCTTTTTCAAGACCAGGCCAATAGAAACGACACCTTGCAAGCCAGATACTTTTTTCCTTACCTGGATGACCAACATCTTCATGTATACCAGCCAATGCAATATTTGTGTATGCCTGAGGAATGACCAGTTGTTTGACTGACTGACCTTCTATAACAGCGGTTCTGTATAAAATACCATCGACTAAATTTAGTAGAGTATTGTTGAACACCACGTGTTTCATCACGTAAGTCCTTCCCCCTAGGGCGAAAACCGCTATTTAGAAGTTCAATCACTCTCCCGATAGTCGAGTCTTTTGACTGCTCAACACGCCAATTCACTCCCCAAAACCCACCAAAACCCGAACCCTCACCGGCCGAATGAGGGCACGAGAATGCAAGTGTCTCAGAAAAAGGAACGAACGTGCTAGCAGAACTACATATTGCACTGACATCTTCCTTTGTTAGGTTAGGGTGACGTGAAAGACTGTCAGCGTCAACATTCAATTTACCTGACTTATATGATATGGTAAAGTCAAAAGAAGACAAGGAAGCAATCCATCTTTGACTTGTAGCATCTAGCTTTGCTTTTGTAAGGACATAGGTAAGCAGGTTATTATCTGTTATAACCTCAAATTTATGGCCCTGCAAATAATCTGCAAACTTATCTGTAATTGCCCATTTCATGGCTAGGAATTCCCTTTTGTGAGCTGGGTACTTTTTCTCGCTTGGTCGTAGACCACGACTTGCATACGCTATTACCCTTTCGGCACCATCTTGTTTTTGGTATAGAATCGCACCAAGACCATAGCCACTTGCATCTATATGCAAGACAAAGGGGAGATTATAATCGGCATATGCAAGCACTGGGGGTTGCAATAAGGCTGATTTAACCTGATCAAAAGCATTTTGCTGTATTTCACCCCAAGACCATGGAACTGGGTGGAATTTGGGTTTCTTCCTAGATTTTGTTGGGCTTGAATGGTAACCTTGCAGAAGTGTATGTAGAGGTTGGACCAGCTTTGCAAAATCCCTAATAAAACGACGATAGTATCCCACAAAACCAAGAAATTGCCGTAACTCTCTCACATTAGTAGGGATTGGCCAAGAATGAACTGCTGAAACCTTTTCTGAATCAGTTTCAATACCTTGTTCCGAAACCACATGACCTAAGTATTTGACTATGGTCATAAATAACTCACATTTGGATGGTTTTAACTTTAGATTATGCTGTCCAAGACGACCAAAGACAGCTTCCAAGCGGTCTATATGCTAATTAAATGTTTTAGAGAAGATCAAAATATCGTCCAAGAAAATTAAACAATCTCTTAGGTGCATCTCACCCATGCATTTCTCCATTAACCTTTGGAATGTAGCTGGTGCATTTGTTAACCCATAGCCCATTCTATTACATTCGTAAAAACCAAAGCAGTTTTGGGTTTATCAGCTTCTTCCATTTCAACTTGCCAATAACTTGAACGGAGGTCCAACTTGGAAAAGTATTTGGACCCACTAAGAGTATCTATGGTGTCATCAAACCGTGGTAACATGTACGCATCCTTCCTTGTTCTTTGATTGAGTAACCTATAATCAATACAAAATCGAAGGGAACCATCCTTCTTCCTGACAAGAACTACATTGGACGAGTATGGGCTGTCAGATTCACGAATAACCCCTGCGTCTAGCATTTCCTTGATATGCTGACGAACTTCCTCATACATGCCTGGGGGAATCCTTCTATAAGCTTGCTTAAATGGACGTTCATCTTCCAACACAATTCTATGTTTTACTAGGTTGGTATTACCTAAGTCATTGGGATGTTTGGAAAAGCATTGTTGCCATTTACCTAGCACTTGTCTCACTAAGTAATTGTTCTGATGTAATGGCTGAACTATCAATTTTTATTCCAAGATCATCAAAATATACTGAGTGACCAACGCCATCCTCATCCTCATCTGTTCTAGTTTCAGATACAAAATCATCGACAACCTTAATTTCGGACAGTTGACCAAAGTCAGTCTTGGGTTTGATTGTAATGGGTTTGGCAGAGATATTGCACACCGTAACAGATATTATGGTCTGTGCCCTGTTTGCAACGCGCACCACCCTGGGACAGACAATATAATCATTTCTGCCATCCATGGTTTCTGTGACACAATCAACCATGTCAGTATCAAGTTTTCTACTGATGCCTTTAACCATAACAGTTTCATCCGGTGGAATGACCAGTTCTTTCTTATTAATAGACATAATTGGGAAAGACCGACATATTCCCCCCTCAAATGCTATTTTCCATTCAGGTGGTAAATCAGAAACACCAACAGCTTCCTCATATAGGCGTTTGTAAATTCTGATGACATTTGAGCCCAATATGAAAGGAACATATGAGTTAAACTCATTATCTGGAAGGACTAACACCGGAACATTCAAAGTATAACCAGGTAGGAAGGGAAGTTCAATGGAACATTCAACAAAACCAGTATATTTTAACTTTGTTCCATTTGCTACTGAGATTGTAAGACCTAAGTCTTTAATATCTTTAACTGGGGGTCTATGATTCAAGGAATCTAGAGTCGATTGCGAGATTGTAGTAATTTGTGATCCGCTGTCAATCAAGGCAACAATTGTTTGGTTTTGCAACACTATTTTACTAGTGTTACTAGGGCCTACCATATCAACATCAATAGTATGTGCACCATGGCCTTTAGTCTCAACCTGGGCTCCTGACTGACCATCATTTACAGAAGCCCCTAAAAGTTTAAAGGACCATTGCCGCTACCCCTACGAACATTACTCGGTTGTGCATGTTGGACTTGTGGCATTGGTGCATTAAAACTTTCAGTCATTTGTTGACCAGCATATGCTCCCCCATTGTAGTAACCCTGGTTACTAGAATGATAACCACCTTGATTGCTATACTGTGGGTAATGGTATGCACCATTGTTACTAGACGGACGATAACTACTCCTATTTCCCCTGAAACTATCACTAGTACCCCTTGGTCCATGGGATCTTGAACTTGAGTTTCCTCTGAAACTACCCCTCTCCATACTACTAGTACTATCTAGTTTAGACAGTATTAGATCAAATTTGGAATCCAGTTTAGCATTAAACTGTTTACCCACTTGATCTATCTTATTATCCAATTTCTTTTCCAAAATCTGTAGATCATTTTGCGTGACCAATGGGGCATGATGTACAGATTTGGACTTTTCAGGCTTATTGGTTATGACAGATTCTGGCATTTCTGGTGGATTAAGGTTAATTTGTTTTTCAACCATCCTAATCTCCCGTAAAAGTGCATCAAAATTTGAAATACTGTCATATTTATGTCTTGTTTGAGCCTTTAGCTGTTCTGAATGAAGGGACTGCCAGAATTTATGACGTAACATGTCATCTTTCGATGTATTATTAAGATACCCTTGTTCCACTGCAGTTTGTAACAGGGATTCTAATCTACACCCATAAACAGAAGCTGATTCCCTTTCCTTTTGTTGGCAATTGAAAAATTCCTGCATAACCATTTCATTTGTTGAAATATCTCTGAACCTAGAGTCAAATTTATCTAATATGTCAACAATAGTTGCATTTTCCCCTAGGGATGGCAAACGGCTTCTGCCTGTACCACTCAAACTGCGACGTGCAGCAGACAACAGCATCGCATTTGATAATTCATTGTTTTGTCTAAGACACTGAATTTCATGTCTCCATTCTCTGTAAGGAATGTGATTTTGTTGTGGGGGCGTGTCCCCCGAAAACATGGACACTTTGGGAATGTATGACGTAGCGGCCACAACTTGCGGTTTGACCTCATCGTCATCATCTGAGTCCCATAAAGGACTTTTACCAAATTTCCTCTTTGGTGTACTACTTGTCAAAGGTATGTTTTGTACTTCGCTGCAAGTGCCTCAATCATATCTTTTTTCAGACATTGTAATGTCTGTAATCAGTTTACTAGCCGCCATGGCCTCACTGCTCTCAGTCACTGGCAGATAGTAAATGTAAACAGAGGACTGTTTAAAATTAAACAGTCACTGTAAATACACACAAAGCTACTGGCTAAATGCCACACACAAAAGTAAAACAAAGAAACACTAAAATATTCTATAGGAACACTGTACCTACAATGTACAATATACTGTCCAATTCACCTCAAGCACCATGCAAAAACACAGCACAGCATCCAGAACCACTCACAGTACCGTGCAGCACCCAAAAACACACCGACACACCAGCTTCAGTTGAGATGGTGCTATACCTCCTCCAAACCTTCACTCATGTGCGGCAGTCAGGACAAAATACACGACACTATAAGCCATCCGAAATAGATGTTTCAACTATGCTTTTCAACCAGTACCTTGCAAGTAATTGGTCTGGGTGTATACCATCGATAAACAGATTATAATTAATTTTGCTCGGTCTCTGACCCCTTTTTGAACTATGGTGAGTTTTAAGTAGATCTAACCGAAACCTGGGAGAGCGAACTAAATTACTCTCATTTACCAGCCGAATTTGCTGGTTTACAACAGCAATACGGTCTGACAAAACTATATCCTGATCACCGAAATACTGTGGGTCTGGATGGCCATGCGCCCGATTCCAACCTGTTATTGTGTAAGGACTTATTTCGAGAAATGTGACACTATGATTATGTTTACGGAATAAAGCCTGAAATGTACTTAAATAATATAAGCATGTTTCGACATCGACTTCTGCCTGTATGTGTCGTAACTCTATGTAATGTCCCCGCTTCTTAGTGAAGTCACATGTGGGTCCCCATACAAGAAAGTGTGACCTTGGAGGAAATTTCAAAATATCCCTGTTAGTAAAGAAATACTGTTTTGAAAAAGTAGCGCCTCCCCGGCAACATAATTCAATATCTAAATCACTGTACACAGACTTATAAGGTTTCAAGTAATTGCCTTTACTGTCTGAAATCAGGACAAAATGTGTGGACAGCACTTTTTGCCTAAATGGAGCCAAAGGCTTCCACACATGCTTATTGAGTCGCGTCTCACTTATGTATGCTGACTTACTTACTGTATAAGTTATGTCCTAAACTATGCACTATCTAGCGCCTATTTTAATGAAAATATCTTTATATCTACTCGCTATCACGAACACTACATCAAACTCATCTAACATCTACACATATTGTGTTTACTACATAGAGCACCAACTATCATTGCAAATATTGGTAACCTACAGTTATGTGATGAATGTTTGTTCCACAGATGGTAACTTTTAAAGATAATCCAATGTTTGTGAAAATGGCAATTTTCAATTAGTGTAGAGGTATGTGACTACTGTGGTATATTATGATTGATAAATATCAAAATGTGTAATATATCCCAGATTACAGAATATAGAAAGAATGTCTAGAGATATCAAAAAGTAATGGTGAAATGCTCTGGTAGGTAGATAAAGCAAAAATACACTTGAAACTAGCACAGGGCACACACACAAATTCAAAAATATATGTCTAGCAATACAATACAATCAATGAAATACAATGTCACAAAAGCACAATTTAAAACACTAGTCAATTAAAAAGTTGAATGCTGCCACTCCAAAACACTGTAAAATAGTAACACATCATAAAAATCACATTGGACTACACTTGCTGAACTCCATTGTAAAGTACATCAATATTGTTTAACACACGAATTTGTCCAGCTGTTTTTCGTAAACAAACTTATTGTCTGTTACACCGGACATCTTCTAGTCACTGACAAGGTGCAGTTTATTGTAACAGCTGCTTAATTCACCACAGCTTGCTACTTTCAACTGGCACAATGCACAGTTCTGTTTGTACTGAGCCCAGATTTTAAAATTCCACTGATAATGCATCTGTATAAACTAATTCACAGTTTCTAGACTGGCGTAGAGACTGGCGCAGAATCCGACCTTTCACACTTGTAGGGCGCCATTTTAGCCGTTCTTCACTTGTATAATTTATACAACAAATCGTTAGGCTTCTTTGAGGTTTTATTCTAACATCAGTGAGGGAGAGAGTATCATGGAAAAGGTCTGAAATCATAATGACCTTGTTTTAGCAAACGTATAAATCTAACTACAAAAACAATCCACGCGATAACTAACTAATAACAGATAAATAAATTCATTGTAGTTTAAAAGTCAGGGTCGGGAAACCTACCAGAACCACAGTTAATTTAACAGCTACATTTCAAGATGAGAACATCACAGTTCCCCTATCTGCTCACAAGTGACCTGTTAATTGTGTAGTACAAAAACTGTTGCACACAAGAAGTGTGCAACTTCAACCCAGCCAATCAAATTCTGACAACTCCTGCTTATCAATGCATATCATTGTACCCATACTTGGAGATTATGTCTGTGTTTACAATTTAGTGACCACTATTATATAATAGTTTTATTGATTAGATTGAACATGTTGTTACTCTTATATTAAGAAATTATTGATTGATTATATTTATTTTGACCTGTAAAAACTACTTTTGACATGGGTTACAGATGTCCACGCCAAGTATACTTGTTTATCTGCCAAATGTATTTGCTTCTCTGCCAACATAAACAGTTAGTACAGTTCCATGTATAATTGCCTTGTATAACGACCGTAAACAGCATTATTATAAATGGACCAATACTCATGAATATGTACCATGCTATACAACTAATTATGGAGGTAATTAATTAACATAATCAACATATAACCCCATTATGCTACACTCCGCCAAAAACCTAACAATAGGTTTATGAACGTCTATGTGTTCATTTTGTTTAGAAATACCTGCTGTTTCTTTGAATTCATTATCATATCCAGTTCAATATTAATTTCAGCCCCAATTTTACCGCCTGTTCTTCTCCTGTGTGTATTGTATTTCGTTGATGGGCCATTTTCATATCCATCAAAAATGACCGTGAATGACTTGTACTTTTCAGTGCAAAATTTAACATGTGTCTGGCATATGGCCTTGTATGCTTGATCTCTCTCCCATGGGATCGTTTGCAGTAGAGCACCACCATCTAAGACATAACATACATTTGCGTTCTGATCAGTTAGTTTGTGTTTGTTGGCAACTGTCTTGAGCATTTCAGTTTGGAGAGAGGGCTTCTTTGCTTGATGCATCAGGCTGGGTCTCTCACACAATGCTGGTGGGAAGGAACACAGTTCATGGGAGAAAAACATATATAAATCCTCCTCTGGGACTTCATTGTGAGCTGCTGGTATCATTCTTTGAAAAAGAAGCTGTGGATCTACCCTGATCATTTCATTTTTCATCTCTGTATGTGCATCATCGCACATAGGAAATGTTTGTTTGTTTCTTCTGAACACATTGGATTCTGCCCGTTTGTCCGACATATCGGTGAGTATAGCTTTACCAATTTCATTTGCCCTATCCACTGACACTCTTTCATCGGCCACTACACCACTTGATATGCTTCTCAGTTCAGGTTCCGGTGTAAATGGGTTTCTGTTCACCAAATAATCTGCCATCACTCTTATATCATTATCATCTTTTGCAAGTCTAGACTTTCCGCAATCCCTATGTTGCTCGCTCGTTGCGTTTTGTTTTCCAGTTAGTTGTTGCAGGGCATAATTTATTTCCGAACAACCAGGTCGAGACAAAACCCATATTGTCCTTTGTAGCTCATCGAACCCTCTTCCCCGAGTCAGTCTACCAACTGTTTTTATCTATCTTCCTCCTATTAGTCAAACCCCTGATGGGGACCTTAGACTTTGACACGCTTATACTCCTCATCGGGACCTGTTCAATTATGAGATCTGTACTAAGACCTGCCCAGTATCTTTCACTCCGTCTAACAACATGGTTTCCTTCCACAAAGTGTTGATACACATATGGATGCTTGCTTTGTAGGTCAAGCATGTTGGACAAGTAGATGTGTGATGATTTTGTATAGGCATTATGTCCAGATGCGGCCATGTATGTATGTATGTACATGTATGTATGTATGTATGGAAGCATATCCAAAACAGCTTGGAGGTGTACTCACCAGTCACCTGTTCTTTCAGTCTTGATGGATTTCTTCAAGATGTCAAGCATTTCTATGTATTGTACACAGGGTCTTGATGTTTTTCCTTTACTAGTTTAGCTTTCCATGTGTGTGCTAAATTCCTAACAACATTAGATCTCACCGCAGTCTTGATATCCATGTTTTTATGCACCAGGTTGTCTAACACTTTCATAGCTTCATCAATTTCTTCACATACGTTTGTACTAACAATTACCTCATCTTCACTTTCTCTGTCTTGGGTGGACTTCATAGGCATATGATCTACATATTTGTATAGGCCATCTTATGTCTGACTCAGGTCTGAAATAGCTATTTCAGAGAGTGTATGTAGATAACACGGTTCCACACAAGTGGTAAGGCAATTTCACGAGCCGTGCGAGGCCATGCCTTGGTGGAAATCTCGGATCAGAGTGGAAAGTGTCATGCGAAATTGAGCTTTAACGATAAGACCTCGAAATAACAGAAACAATGTGTTTATGTAGAGGTCTTATTTATAGGACTAAAATAATCCCGCTTTTTCCCTATATGTTTATACACAGGGGCCGCATTTTCTCTCTACTTTATATAGCGTCCACGATTTAGACAGACCCCAATGTATCTACTATAGTTTAAACCCGAACTCGCTCATATGCAATGTTTGACAACAAAAAATAATTAAACGTTTATCGAGATGCATGTGGTATATGTCTGCATAATTTGAGTACAATACAGGTTAGTGTAAAATTATGTAATGCAACTCGCATACCGTGTAAAAACATTGGCTGCACGATTAAAGGATGTCTGTGGTGTGTATGGCCTATGGGTACCAATTCTCGACCGCTACCAATTCTCGACTATATTTAATATTCTCTTAGATTACTGCAATAAATCCCAATATTTTGATGATATGAAACTCAGATTCCAGTTATAAAATGTGTCATAGGTCAAAGATTCTAGCCTCGATTTGATTTGTTGTATGGACAACAAACATTTTAAGCCATATATGACGTGTGCGATATACATACACCCCAAAACAAATATACAAATCTTAAACTGCATATTTGATTTTAAGCATGTTTGGTGTGTAAAGAACCTTGAAGATTGGGGTTTGTGTGGAAAGAACCAGGTTTGATGTTGTTGTAGAGGGAACTAGGCTTGGGGTTGATGTGGAAGGAACCAGGCTTGGAATTGATGTAGAAGGAACCAGGCTTAGAATTGGTGTAGAAGAAACCAGGTTTGGGTTGATGTAGAAGGAACCAGGCTTGGGATTGATGTAGAAGGAACCCGGCTTGGGGTTGATGTAGAAGGAACCAGCCTTGGGATTGATGTAGAAGGAACCCGGCTTGGGGTTGATGTAGAAGGAACCAGGCTTGGAATTGGTGTAGAAGAAACCAGGCTTGGGTTGATGTAGAAGAAACCCGGCTTGGATTGGTGTAGAAGAACCAGGCTGGGATTGATGTAGAATAATCAGGCTTTGGATTGGTGTAGAAGGAACCAGGCTTTGGATTACTGTAGAACGAACCAGACTTGAGATTGGTGTAGAAAAACCCGCTTGGGATTGGTGTAGAAGGACCAGGCTTGGATTGATGTAGAAGGAACCAGGCTTGGAATTGGTGTAGAAGAAACCAGGCTTGGGTTGATGTAGAATGAATCAGGCTTTGGATTGGTGTAGAAGGAACCAGGCTTTGGATTGGTGTAGAAGAAACCCGGCTTGGGATTGATGTAGAAGGAACCAGGCTTTGGATTGGTGTAGAAGAAACCCGGCTTGGGATTGATGTAGAAGGAACCAGGCTTGGGATTGGTGTAGAAGAAACCCGGCTTGGGATTGATTAAAGGAACCAGGCTTTGGATTGGTGTAGAAGAAACCCGGCTTGGGATTGATGTAGAAGGACCAGGCTTGGATTGGTGTAGAAGAAACAGGCTTGGTTGATGTAGAATGAATCAGGCTTTGGATTGGTGTAAACGAAACCCGCTTGGGATTGGTGTAGAAGGAACCAGGCTTGGGATTGATGTAGAAGGAACCCGGCTTGGGGTTGATGTAGAAGGAACCAGGCTTGGGTTGATGTAGAAGAAACCCGGCTTGGGATTGGTGTAGAAGGAACCAGGCTTGGGTTGATGTAGAAGAAACCCGGCTTGGGATTGGTGTAGAAGGAACCAGGCTTGGAATTGGTGTAGAAGAAACCAGGCTTGGGTTGATGTAGAATGAATCAGGCTTTGGATTGGTGTAGAAGGAACCAGGCTTTGGATTGGTGTAGAAGGAACCAGGCTTGGGATTGGTGTAGAACGAACCAGGCTTTGGATTGGTGTAGAAGAAACCCGGCTTGGGATTGATGTAGAAGGAACCAGGCTTGGGTTGATGTAGAATGAATCAGGCTTTGGATTGGTGTAGAAGAAACCCGGCTTGGGATTGGTGTAGAAGGAACCAGGCTTTGGATTGGTGTAGAAGGAACCAGGCTTGGGATTGGTGTAGAACGAACCAGGCTTTGGATTGGTGTAGAAGAAACCCGGCTTGGATTGTGTAGAAGGAACCACCTTGGGATTGATGTAGAAGGAACCAGGCTTGGGGTTGATGTAGAAGAACCACGCTTGGAGTTGATGTGGAAGGAACCAGGCTTGGGGTTGATGTAGAAGGAACCCGGCTTGGGGTTGATGTAGAAGGAACCACGCTTGGAGTTGATGTGGAAGGAACCAGGCTTGGGGTTGATGTAGAAGGAACCCGGCTTGGGGTTGATGTGGAAGGACCAGGCTTGGGATTGATGTAGAAGGAACCCGGCTTGGGATTGATGTGGAAGGAACCAGGCTTGGGATTGTGTAGAAGGAACCAGGCATGGGATTGATGTAGAAGGAACCAGGCATGGGATTGATGTAGAAGGAACCAGGCTTGGGATTGGTGTAGAAGGAACCAGGCTTGGGATTGGTGTAGAAGGAACCAGGCATGGGATTGATGTAGAAGGAACCCGGCTTGGGTTGATGTAGAAGGAACCACGCTTGGAGTTGATGTGGAAGGAACCAGGCTTGGGGTTGATGTAGAAGGAACCCGGCTTGGGGTTGATGTAGAAGGAACCAGGCTTGGGATTGATGTAGAAGGAACCCGGCTTGGGGTTGATGTGGAAGGAACCAGGCTTGGGATTGGTTTAGAAGGAACCCGGCTTGGGATTGATGTAGAAGGAACCAGGCTTGGGATTGATGTAGAAGGAACCAGGCTTGGAGTTGATGTGGAAGGAACCAGACTTGGAGTTGATGTGGAAGGAACCAGGCTTGGGGTTGATGTGGAAGGAACCAGGCTTGGGATTGGTTTAGAAGGAACCCGGCTTGGAGTTGATGTGGAAGGAACCAGGCTAGTGATTGGTGTAGAAAGGAACCAAGCTTGGGATTGGTATATAAATAACCCAGCTTGGGATTGGTGTAGAAGGAACCTGGCTTGTGATTGGTGTAGAAGGAACCAGGCTTGGGGTTGATGTGAAAGGAACCAGGCTTGGGATTGTGTAGAAGGAACCAGGCTTGGGATTGTGTAGAAGGAACCAGGCTTGGGGTTGATGTGAAAGGAACCAGGCATGGGATTGATGTAGAAGGAACCAGGCTTGGGATTGATGTGGAAGGAACCAGGCTTGGGTTGATGTAGAAGGAACCAGGCTTGGGATTGGTGTGGAAGGAACCAGGCTTGGGATTGGTGTAGAAGGAACCAGGCTTGAGATTGATGTAGAAGGAACCAGGCTTGGGATTGATGTGAAAGGAACCAGGCTTGGAGTTGATGTAGAAGGAACCAGACTTGGGATTGGTGTAGAAGGAACCAGACTTGGGTTTGATGTGAAAGGAACCAGGCTTGGGGTTGATGTAGAAGGAACCAGACTTGGGATTGGTGTAGAAGGAACCCTGCTTGGGGTTGATGTAGAAGGAACCAGGCTTGGGGTTGATGTGGAAGGAACCAGGCTTGGGGTTGATGTAGAAGGAACCAGGCTTGGGATTGGTGTAGAAGGAACCAGGCTTGGGATTGGTGTAAAAGAAACTATGTTTTGGGTTAGCAAAAAACTGATTTAATGTACTGTTATAGACATCAATAATTGACACTTTACTATTGTCCCCTGTTTGTGTGAATTGATTGATCGATTGAATGACGAGTTTGATTTAGAACTTTTACCGACTTTGTCCTGTCTACAAAATTTAACTTTTACCGACCTTGTCCTGTCTACAAAATGTAACTTTTACCGACCTTGTCCTGTCTACAAAATTTAACTTTTATCGACCTTGTCCTGTCTACAAATTAACTTTTACCGACCTTGTCCTGTCTACAAAATTTAACTTTTACCGACCTTATCCTGTCTACAAAATTTAACTTTTACCGACCTTGTCCTGTCTATAATATTTAACTTTTACCGACCTTGTCCTGACTACAAAATTTAACTTTTACCGACCTTGTCCTGTCTACAAAATTGAACAGTATGTTGTTATACGGTGATGTATAACTTCCACTTTCAATTCAGGAGAAGAATTTGTAATAAGATGCTGTCTTTCATGCACATCGTGCAATTACATGTATATTGTGTGTGTTTACTTACTTGATTATGTACAATATATTTGTAATAAAATATATGTAACAGGACACTACATCAGTGAAAAAAGCAAATTTCTACTGAATGTAATTTTCTATTTTGTGGTATAATTTTGTGCCAAATATTTGCTACAGAATCTGAGTATTTCAATTAATAAATAAACATCGTATACGACGCTTGTTGACAGAACAAAATAATGTAAATAGGGTTAGCATACATGCGTATTACAATAAGTGTATACTGAATAACAAAATGCTACAGGCTTAGCGTTATATTTTACATTTGTGCCTATGCATTTTTATATTTGTACTACCCGGTAATCTGATTTAAATTATCTCTGAATTACAGTATCACACATTTAGAATAGACTCCAATAATAAACAAATGTCAATTGGAGCGTGGATGACCGCTATATGAAATCTGAGAATTTGTAGACCACAAAAACCCTGTTTGATTAATGTTCGAATTATTTCTGAAGAATTTATATATGTAAAATAACCAAATTTCCATTAAGTAGTTTTATTTTAACCACCACCGAGGTGACATATGGGCGACTGGTCCTTTTTCTGCATATCATAATTGTAGTTTTTTTGTCCATGCAGTGATGTACTAAATGAGACTCCCAAAACAATATTTAGCAGTTTTCCAGGACATTTAGGGGTAGGATTGACTTCTAATTGTGTCTTTATAATAATAAAATAATAAAATAATATACCACATTTATATAGCGCCCTTTTCATAATAAGGTATGCGCTCAAAGGCGCTTTACAGTTGAACATATGACATATCACAGATATGGTAAAACATGAATAAGTAAGCAAAACATGACAATACAATACATGTATAAAAAGTAATTAGAGATTGAAAAATATGGATCTTAAAACTAAAATTACTAAACTAAAGAAACTAAAATTAAATAAAACCTACATAATCATTAATGAAACAAGTTATCGAAACATTAGAACATTAAAAATTATAAGAACTGAAAACTAATATAAGATGCCTAAGATAAGATATATAATTCCTAATGTCTTTGATTTAAATAACCTTAAGAAATAAACAAAAATAAAAACATTTAAAAATTATTATTAAATCTTTCATTAAAACAACATAACTTCATTTATGAATAATATTAAAAAAGGAAAAACTATCAACATGTAATTTGGAAATCATTGATATTTAACATCCATACGCTTGTTTGAAAAAGTGTGTTTTCAAAGATCTTTTAAAGGAACACAACGATTTTGAGTCCCTGATTCCATTGGGAAGGGCGTTCCATAGTTTTGGTGCGGCTACTTCAAATCTTCTGTCACCATATGTCACTGACTTAATGTGTCTTGGGTCCTCCTCGACTAGTCTAAGGGAACCATTTTGCGATCTTAATGTTCTCTTAGGATGGTACACTTTCAGCATGTTTTTAATGTAAACTGGGCCTTTGTCATTTAGTGCTTTATATGTTAGTGTTAGGATTTTGTATTTAATTCTGTAGTTGACGGGTAGCCAGTGGAGATCTTCAAGAATAGGAGACACGTGGTCGAACCGGGACGTTTTTGATATCAGGCGGGCAGCTGTGTGTTGAACATTCTGTAATTTGGAAATCGTTGATTTTGATACACCATGAAGCAGCCCATTACAATAGTCCATTCTCGATGTCACAAGCGAATTTACTAGGGTTTTTGTTGCATGGGTTGTAAGAAATTTTCTGATATGACCAATCTTTCTGATCTGCCCATAACTGGATCTGCACACTGAATTTACATGTTGTTCCATGTTAAGTTGGGAGTCTAGCATAGCCCCAAGGTTTCTCACGCACTTTGATGGTTTTATAGCAGAGTCTCCAACAGTTATTGTGATATTTTCGACTGATTGTTCTTTTTGTTTTGAGCAAAAAACAATAACTTCCGTCTTGTCTGCATTCAATTTGAGCATGTTTATGTGCATCCATTGAACAATTTCGTTAAAACAATCTTCAACACGGCGTATGGTTTCTAACTGTGATTGATCATCCGTTGGTTCAAAGGATAAATATAGCTGCGAGTCATCCGCATAAAAGTGATGTTTAAGACCATGTTTTTTGCATATGGAACCAACGGGCTTTGTATACATGGTGTAGAATTTAGGGCCTAACACCGAACCTTGAGGAACACTGAAATGCATCTTGACTGGTTTGGACAACTTTCCATCAATACAAACTGTTTGGTATCTATCAGTGAGATATGATTTTATCCACTGGAGTGCTTTGTCGGCAATTCCAAAATGGTTTTCAAGACGATGCAGCAATGTGACATGGTCAATTGTGTCAAAGGCTGCTGACAAATCGAGCAGAACTAGAATAGAAGCATTGCTCTTATCTAGGGATTGAAGAATGTCGTTTTGCACTTTCACCAACGTGGTTTCTGTGGAGTGATATTTTCTGTATGCAGATTGGTGTTCCTCATGCAGACTGTTTGATGTTAAATGTTCTTCAATACGTGTGCTGACAACTTTTTCGGCAATTTTAGACACATATGGTAAATTTGACACTGGTCTATAGTTTTTTAGTACATTTTCATCGAGGGTTGGTTTTTTTAGCAGTGGTCGTATTCTAGAACATTTGAAAGAGGCTGGTATAGTTGATGATTCCATTGAAAGGTTGACTATCCTTGTCAGCATTGGTAAAAGCTCAACAATACATGATTTCAAGAGCCAAGTTGGGAGTGGGTCTAGTTCACACGATTTGTTTGGTGAACCGTTTATAAGTTTTTTTATCTCGTCTTCCGAAGCTGGACTGAAATTAACTAGCCGGCTGGTATTTTCAATTGAATTTGTTTCGATAACCTGACTAGCTTCACTTGTAGTCAACTCATTTTGTAAAGATATTTTGTGTCTAATATCCTCCACCTTCGTGATGAAAAAATCACTAAATTCTTGAGCCAGTACTTGGGAAGTTTTGTCTGATGGCAGAGGGACCTTGCTTGGACCATCGAGTAGATGTTTTGTGACCTTGAATAAACTCTTTTGATCGCGTTCACATGATGAGACTTTTTCAGAAAAGTATTCGACTCTAGCATCTCGGAGCATTTTGATTGCAGGTATAAACAATGGAGAGCAGTGCGGGTCTACGGAGGAGGAAACCGCCAACAGTGGAAGAGAAGGAAGTTGTGGAAACCAAAACTGTTCATAGATCCATAGGGTAAACTCCATAGATCTATTGGGTAAACTATCCATGTATCTATAGATAGGGTAAACTCTAGATAGGGTAAACTCTTAATATATAGGGTAAACTGTTCATAGATCTATAGGGTAAACTCCATAGATCTATTGGGTAAATGATCCAGCTATCTATAGGGTAAACTCTAGATAGGGTAAACTCTTAATATATAGGGTAAACTGTCCATAGATATACATGTATATGGTAAGTTCTCCAATGATATATAGGGTAAATATTCCATAGACCTCTATAGAACTATTGGGTAAAATCTCTGTAGACCTATAGGGTAAGCTGTTCATAGATATGTAGGGTAAGCTCTCCATAGATATATACGGTAAGCTCTCCATAGATATATACAATAAGCTCTCCATAGATATATAGGGTAAGCTCTCCATAGATATATACGGTAAACTGTTCATAGATATATAGAGTAAGCTCTCCATAGATATATAGGGTAAGCTCTCCATAGATATATATGGTAAGCTCTCCATAGATATATAGGGTAATCTCTCCATATATATATATATATATACGGTAAGCTCTCCATAGATATATTGGGTAAGCTCTCCATAGATATATAGGGTAAGCTCTCCATAGATATATATGGTAAGCTCTCCATAGATATATAGGGTAAGCTCTCCATATATATATAGGGTAAGCTCTCCATAGATATATAGGGTAAGCTCTCCATAGATATATAGGGTAAGCTCTCCATAGATATATAGGGTAAGCTCTCCATAGATATATAGGGTAAGCTCTCCATAGATATGTAGGGTAAGCTCTCCATAGATATATAGGGTAAACGCTCCATTGATATATAGCATTAGCTCTCCATAGATATATAGGGTAAGCTCTCCATGATATATAGGGTAAGCTCTCCATAGATATATAGGGTAAGCTCTCCATAGATATATAGGGTAAGCTCTCCATATATATATAGAGTAAGCTCTCCATATATATATATAGGGTAAGCTCTCCATAGATATATAGGGTAAGCTCTCCATAGATATATAGAGTAAGCTCTCCATTGATATATAGGGTAAGCTCTCCATAGATATATAGGGTAAGCTCTCCATATATATATAGGGTAAGCTCTCCATATATATATAGGGTAAACTCTCCATAGATATATAGGGTAAGCTCTCCATAGATATATAGGGTAAGCTCTCCATAGATATATAGGGTAAGCTCTCCATATATATAGGGTAAGCTCTCCATATATATATATATCTATATATAATGGGTAAGCTCTCCATAGATATATAGGGTAAGCTCTCCATAGATATATAGGGTAAGCTCTCCATAGATATATAGGGTAAGCTCTCCATAGATATATAGGGTAAGCTCTCCATAGATATATAGGGTAAGCTCTCCATAGATATATAGGGTAAGCTCTCCATAGATATATAGGGTAAGCTCTCCATAGATATATAGGGTAAGCTCTCCATAGATATATAGGGTAAGCTCTCCATAGATATATAGGGTAAGCTCTCCATAGATATATAGGGTAAGCTCTCCATAGATATATAGGGTAAGCTCTCCATAGATATATAGGGTAAGCTCTCCATAGATATATAGGGTAAGCTCTCCATAGATATATAGGGTAAGCTCTCCATAGATATATATATATATATATATTGGGTAAGCTCTCCATAGATATATAGAGTAAGCTCTCCATAGATATATAGGGTAAGCTCTCCATAGATATATAGGGTAAGCTCTCCATAGATATATAGAGTAAGCTCTCCATATATATATATATAGGGTAAGCTCTCCATAGATATATAGGGTAAGCTCTCCATAGATATATAGGGTAAGCTCTCCATAGATATATAGGGTAAGCTCTCCATAGATATATAGGGTAAGCTCTCCATAGATATATAGGGTAAGCTCTCCATTGATATATAGCGTAAGCTCTCCATAGATAAGTAACGTAAGCTCTCCATTGATATATAGGGTAAGCTCTCCATAGATATATAGGGTAAGCTCTCCATAGATATATAGGGTAAGCTCTCCATAGATATATAGGATATGCTCTCCATAGATATATAGGGTATGCTCTCCATAGATATATAGGATAAGCTCTCCATAGATATATAGGGTAAGCTCTCCATAGATATATAGGGTAAGCTCTCCATAGATATATAGGGTAAGCTCTCCATAAATATATAGGATAAGCTCTCCATAGCTATATAGGGTAAGCTCTCCATTGATATATAGGGTAAGCTCTCCATAGATATATAGGATAAGCTCTCCATAGATATATAGGGTAAGCTCTCCATAGATATATAGGATGAGCTCTCCATAGATATATAGGGTAAGCTCTCCATTGATATATAGGGTAAGCTCTCCATATATATATAGGGTAAGCTCTCCATAGATATATAGGGTAAGCTCTCCATAGATATATAGAGTATGCTCTCCATAGATATGTAGGGTACGCTCTCCATAGATATATAGAGTAAGCTCTCCATATATATGTAGGGTAAGCTCTCCATAGATATATAGGGTTAGCTCTCCATATATATATAGGGTAAGCTCTCCATTGATATATAGGGTAAGCTCTCCATAGATATGTAGGGTAAGCTCTCCATAGATATGTAGGGTAAGCTCTCCATAGATATATAGGGTAAGCTCTCCATAGATATATAGGGTAAGCTCTCCATAGATATATAGGGTAAGCTCTCCATAGATATATAGGGTAAGCTCTCCATAGATATATAGGGTAAGCTCTCCATAGATATATAGGGTAAGCTCTCCATAGATATATAGGGTAAGCTCTCCATATATATATATATAATATAGGGTAAGCTCTCCATAGATATATAGGGTAAGCTCTCCATAGATATATAGGGTAAGCTCTCCATAGATATATAGGGTAAGCTCTCCATAGATATATAGGGTAAGCTCTCCATATAGATATATAGGGTAAGCTCTCCATAGATATATAGGGTAAGCTCTCCATAGATATATAGGGTAAGCTCTCCATAGATATATAGGGTAAGCTCTCCATAGATATATAGGGTAAGCTCTCCATAGATATATAGGGTAAGCTCTCCATAGATATATAGGGTAAGCTCTCCATAGATATATAGGGTAAGCTCTCCATAGATATATAGAGCTCTCCATAGATATATAGGGTATGCTCTCCATAGATATGTAGGGTAAACTCTCCATAGATATGTAGGGTAAACTCTCCATAGATATATAGAGTAAGCTCTCCATTGATATATAGGGTAAACTCTCCATAGATATATAGAGTAAGCTCTCCATAGATATATATATAGGGTAAGCTCTCCATAGATATATAGGGTAAGCTCTCCATAGATATATATGGTAAGCTCTCCATAGATATATAGGGTAAGCTCTCCATATATATATATAGGGTAAGCTCTCCATAGATATATAGGGTAAGCTCTCCATAGATATATAGGGTAAGCTCTCCATAGATATATAGGGTAAGCTCTCCATAGATATATAGGGTAAGCTCTCCATAGATATATAGAGTAAGCTCTCCATAGATATATAGGGTAAGCTCTCCATAGATATATAGGGTAAGCTCTCCATAGATATATAGGGTAAGCTCTCCATAGATATATAGGGTAAGCTCTCCATAGATATATAGGGTAAGCTCTCCATAGATATATAGGGTAAGCTCTCCATAGATATATAGGGTAAGCTCTCCATAGATATATAGGGTAAGCTCTCCATAGATATATAGGGTAAGCTCTCCATAGATATATAGGGTAAGCTCTCCATAGATATATAGGGTAAGCTCTCCATAGATATATAGGGTAAGCTCTCCATAGATATATAGGGTAAGCTCTCCATAGATATATAGGGTAAGCTCTCCATAGATATATAGGGTAAGCTCTCCATAGATATATAGGGTAAGCTCTCCATAGATATATAGGGTAAGCTCTCCATAGATATATAGGGTAAGCTCTCCATAGATATATAGGGTAAGCTCTCCATAGATATATAGGGTAAGCTCTCCATAGATATATAGGGTAAGCTCTCCATAGATATATAGGGTAAGCTCTCCATAGATATATAGGGTAAGCTCTCCATAGATATATAGGGTAAGCTCTCCATAGATATATAGGGTAAGCTCTCCATAGATATATAGGGTAAGCTCTCCATAGATATATAGGGTAAGCTCTCCATAGATATATAGGGTAAGCTCTCCATAGATATATAGGGTAAGCTCTCCATAGATATATAGGGTAAGCTCTCCATAGATATATAGGGTAAGCTCTCCATAGATATATAGGGTAAGCTCTCCATAGATATATAGGGTAAGCTCTCCATAGATATATAGGGTAAGCTCTCCATAGATATATAGGGTAAGCTCTCCATAGATATATAGGGTAAGCTCTCCATAGATATATAGGGTAAGCTCTCCATAGATATATAGGGTAAGCTCTCCATAGATATATAGGGTAAGCTCTCCATATATATATATATATAATATATAGGGTAAGCTCTCCATAGATATATAGGGTAAGCTCTCCATAGATATATAGGGTAAGCTCTCCATAGATAATATATAGGGTAAGCTCTCCATAGATATATAGGGTAAGCTCTCCATAATATATATATATATATAGGGTAAGCTCTCCATAGATATATAGGGTAAGCTCTCCATAGATATATAGGGTAAGCTCTCCATAGATATATAGGGTAAGCTCTCCATAGATATATAGGGTAAGCTCTCCATAGATATATAGGGTAAGCTCTCCATAGATATATAGGGTAAGCTCTCCATAGATATATAGGGTAAGCTCTCCATAGATATATAGGGTAAGCTCTCCATAGATATATAGGGTAAGCTCTCCATAGATATATAGGGTAAGCTCTCCATAGATATATAGGGTAAGCTCTCCATAGATATATAGGGTAAGCTCTCCATAGATATATAGGGTAAGCTCTCCATAGATATATAGGGTAAGCTCTCCATAGATATATAGGGTAAGCTCTCCATAGATATATAGGGTAAGCTCTCCATAGATATATAGGATAAGCTCTCCATAGATATATAGGGTAAGCTCTCCATTGATATATAGGGTAAGCTCTCCATAGATATATAGGGTAAGCTCTCCATAGATATATAGCATAAGCTCTCCATAGCTATATAGGGTAAGCTCTCCATAGATATATAGGGTAAGCTCTCCATAGATATATATGGTAAGCTCTCCATAGATATATAGGGTAAGCTCTCCATAGATATATAGGATAAGATCTCCATAGATATATAGGGTATGCTCTCCATAGATATATAGGATAAGCACTCCATAGATATATAGGGTATGCTCTCCATAGGTATATAGGGTAAGCTCTCCATAGATATATAGGGTAAGCTCTCCATAGATATATAGGGTAAGCTCTCCATAGATATATAGGGTAAGCTCTCCATAGATATATAGGGTAAGCTCTCCATAGATATATAGGGTAAGCTCTCCATAGATATATAGGGTAAGCTCTCCATAGATATATAGGGTAAACTCTCCATAGATATATAGGGTAAGCTCTCCATAGATATATAGAGTAAGCTCTCCATAGATATATAGGGTAAGCTCTCCATAGATATATAGGGTAAGCTCTCCATAGATATATAGGGTAAGCTCTCCATAGATATATAGGGTAAGCTCTCCATAGATATATAGGGTAAGCTCTCCATAGATATATAGGGTAAGCTCTCCATAGATATATAGGGTAAGCTCTCCATAGATATATAGGGTAAGCTCTCCATAGATATATAGGGTAAGCTCTCCATAGATATATAGGGTAAGCTCTCCATAGATATATAGGGTAAGCTCTCCATAGATATATAGGGTAAGCTCTCCATAGATATATAGGGTAAGCTCTCCATAGATATATAGGGTAAGCTCTCCATAGATATATAGGGTAAGCTCTCCATAGATATATAGGGTAAGCTCTCCATAGATATATAGGGTAAGCTCTCCATAGATATATAGGGTAAGCTCTCCATAGATATATAGGGTAAGCTCTCCATAGATATATAGGGTAAGCTCTCCATAGATATATAGGTAAGCTCTCCATAGATATATAGGGTAAGCTCTCCATAGATATATAGGGTAAGCTCTCCATAGATATATAATAAGCTCTCCATAGATATATAGGGTAAGCTCTCCATATATATATAGGGTAAGCTCTCCATAGATATATAGGGTAAGCTCTCCATAGATATATAGGGTAAGCTCTCCATAGATATATAGGGTAAACTCTCCATAGATATATAGGGTAAGCTCTCCATAGATATATAGGGTAAGCTCTCCATAGATATATAGGGTAAGCTCTCCATAGATATATAGGGTAAGCTCTCCATAGATATATAGGGTAAGCTCTCCATAGATATATAGGGTAAGCTCTCCATAGATATATAGGGTAAGCTCTCCATAGATATATAGGGTAAGCTCTCCATAGATATATAGGGTAAGCTCTCCATAGATATATAGGGTAAGCTCTCCATAGATATATAGGGTAAGCTCTCCATAGATATATAGGGTAAGCTCTCCATAGATATATAGGGTAAGCTCTCCATAGATATATAGGGTAAGCTCTCCATAGATATATAGGGTAAGCTCTCCATAGATATATAGGGTAAGCTCTCCATAGATATATAGGGTAAGCTCTCCATAGATATATAGGGTAAGCTCTCCATAGATATATAGGGTAAACTCTCCATAGATATATAGGGTATGCTCTACATAGATATATAAGATAAGCTCTCCATAGATATATAGGTTATGCTCTCCATAGATATATAGGATAAGCTCTCCATATATATATAGGGTAAGCTCTCCATAGATATATAGGGTAAGCTCTCCATAGATATATAGGGTAAGCTCTCCATAGATATATAGGGTAAGCTCTCCATAGATATATAGAGCTCTCCATAGATATATAGGGTAAGCTCTCCATAGATATATAGGGTAAGCTCTCCATAGATATATAGGGTAAGCTCTCCATAGATATATAGGGTAAGCTCTCCATAGATATATAGGGTAAGCTCTCCATAGATATATAGGGTAAGCTCTCCATAGATATATAGGGTAAGCTCTCCATAGATATATAGGGTAAGCTCTCCATAGATATATAGGGTAAGCTCTCCATAGATATATAGGGTAAGCTCTCCATAGATATATAGGGTAAGCTCTCCATAGATATATAGGGTAAGCTCTCCATAGATATATAGGGTAAGCTCTCCATAGATATATAGGGTAAGCTCTCCATAGATATATAGGGTAAGCTCTCCATAGATATATAGGGTAAGCTCTCCATAGATATATAGGGTAAGCTCTCCATAGATATATAGGGTAAGCTCTCCATAGATATATAGGGTAAGCTCTCCATAGATATATAGGGTAAGCTCTCCATAGATATATAGGGTAAGCTCTCCATAGATATATAGGGTAAGCTCTCCATAGATATAATAGGGTAAGCTCTCCATAGATATATAGGGTAAGCTCTCCATAGATATATAGGGTAAGCTCTCCATAGATATATAGGGTAAGCTCTCCAATAGATATATAGGGTAAGCTCTCCATAGATATATAGGGTAAGCTCTCCATAGATATATAGGGTAAGCTCTCCATAGATATATAGGGTAAGCTCTCCATAGATATATAGGGTAAACTCTCCATAGATATATAGGGTAAGCTCTCCATAGATATATAGGGTAAGCTCTCCATAGATATATAGGGTAAGCTCTCCATAGATATATAGGGTAAGCTCTCCATATATATGTAGGGTAAGCTCTCCATTGATATATAGGGTAAGCTCTCCATAGATATATAGGGTAAGCTCTCCATAGATATATAGGGTAAGCTCTCCATAGATATATAGGGTAAGCTCTCCATAGATATATAGAGCTCTCCATAGATATATAGGGTAAGCTCTCCATAGATATGTAGGGTAAGCTCTCCATAGATATATAGGGTAAGCTCTCCATAGATATATAGGGTAAGCTCTCCATAGATATATAGGGTAAGCTCTCCATAGATATATAGGGTAAGCTCTCCATAGATATATATATAGGGTAAGCTCTCCATAGATATATAGGGTAAGCTCCATATATATCTTATATATATATAGGGTAAGCTCTCCATAGATATATAGGGTAAGCTCTCCATAGATATATAGGGTAAGCTCTCCATAGATATATAGGGTAAGCTCTCCATAGATATATAGGGTAAGCTCTCCATAGATATATAGGGTAAGCTCTCCATAGATATATAGGGTAAGCTCTCCATAGATATATAGGGTAAGCTCTCCATAGATATATAGGGTAAGCTCTCCATAGATATATAGGGTAAGCTCTCCATAGATATATAGGGTAAGCTCTCCATAGATATATAGGGTAAGCTCTCCATAGATATATAGGGTAAGCTCTCCATAGATATATAGGGTAAGCTCTCCATAGATATATAGGGTAAGCTCTCCATAGATATATAGGGTAAGCTCTCCATAGATATATAGGGTAAGCTCTCCATATATATATAGGGTAAGCTCTCCATAGATATATAGGGTAAGCTCTCCATAGATATATAGGGTAAACTCTCCATAGATATATAGGGTAAGCTCTCCATAGATATATAGGGTAAGCTCTCCATTGATATATAGGGTAAGCTCTCCATATATATGTAGGGTAAGCTCTCCATTGATATATAGGGTAAGCTCTCCATAGATATATAGGGTAAGCTCTCCATAGATATATAGGGTAAGCTCTCCATAGATATATAGGGTAAGCTCTCCATAGATATATAGAGCTCTCCATAGATATATAGGGTATGCTCTCCATAGATATGTAGGGTAAACTCTCCATAGATATGTAGGGTAAACTCTCCATAGATATATAGAGTAAGCTCTCCATTGATATATAGGGTAAACTCTCCATAGATATATAGGGTAAGCTCTCCATAGATATATATATAGGGTAAGCTCTCCATAGATATATAGGGTAAGCTCTCCATAGATATATAGGGTAAGCTCTCCATAGATATATAGGGTAAGCTCTCCATAGATATATAGGGTAAACTCTCCATAGATATATAGGGTAAGCTCTCCATAGATATATAAGGTAAGCTCTCCATAGATATATAGGGTAAGCTCTCCATAGATATATAGGGTAAGCTCTCCATATATATATAGGGTAAGCTCTCCATAGATATATAGGGTAAGCTCTCCATAGATATATAGGGTAAGCTCTCCATAGATATATAGGGTAAACTCTCCATAGATATATAGGGTAAGCTCTCCATAGATATATAGGGTAAGCTCTCCATAGATATATAGGGTAAGCTCTCCATAGATATATAGGGTAAGCTCTCCATAGATATATAGGGTAAGCTCTCCATAGATATATAGGGTAAGCTCTCCATATATATATAGGGTAAACTCTCCATAGATATATAGGGTAAGCTGTCCATAGATATATAGGGTAAGCTCTCCATAGATATATAGGGTAAGCTCTCCATTGATATATAGGGTAAGCTCTCCATAGATATGTAGGGTAAGCTCTCCATTGATATATAGGGTAAGCTCTCCATAGATATATAGGGTAAGCTCTCCATAGATATATAGGGTAAGCTCTCCATAGATATATAGGGTAAGCTCTCCATAGATATATAGAGCTCTCCATAGATATATAGGGTATGCTCTCCATAGATATGTAGGGTAAACTCTCCATAGATATGTAGGGTAAACTCTCCATAGATATATAGAGTAAGCTCTCCATTGATATATAGGGTAAACTCTCCATAGATATATAGAGTAAGCTCTCCATAGATATATATATAGGGTAAGCTCTCCATAGATATATAGGGTAAGCTCTCCATAGATATATAGGGTAAGCTCTCCATAGATATATAGGGTAAGCTCTCCATAGATATATAGGGTAAGCTCTCCATAGATATATAGGGTAAGCTCTCCATAGATATATAGGGTAAGCTCTACATAGATATATAAGATAAGCTCTCCATAGATATATAGGGTATGCTCTCCATAGATATATAGGATAAGCTCTCCATATATATATAGGGTAAGCTCTCCATAGATATATAGGGTAAGCTCTCCATAGATATATAGGGTAAGCTCTCCATAGATATATAGGGTAAGCTCTCCATAGATATATAGGGTAAGCTCTCCATAGATATATAGGGTAAGCTCTCCATAGATATATAGGGTAAGCTCTCCATAGATATATAGGGTAAGCTCTCCATAGATATATAGGGTAAGCTCTCCATAGATATATAGGGTAAGCTCTCCATAGATATATAGGGTAAGCTCTCCATAGATATATAGGGTAAGCTCTCCATAGATATATAGGGTAAGCTCTCCATAGATATATAGGGTAAGCTCTCCATAGATATATAGGGTAAGCTCTCCATAGATATATAGGGTAAGCTCTCCATAGATATATAGGGTAAGCTCTCCATAGATATATAGGGTAAGCTCTCCATAGATATATAGGGTAAGCTCTCCATAGATATATAGGGTAAGCTCTCCATAGATATATAGGGTAAGCTCTCCATATATATATAGGGTAAGCTCTCCATAGATATATAGGGTAAGCTCTCCATAGATATATAGGGTAAGCTCTCCATAGATATATAGGGTAAGCTCTCCATAGATATATAGGGTAAGCTCTCCA
>JABXNX010000100.1:29926-72452 GCA_014843695.1 Archivesica marissinica
AGCTCTCCATAGATATATAGGGTAAGCTCTCCATAGATATATAGGGTAAGCTCTCCATATATATATATAGGGCAAACTCTCCATAGATATATAGGGTAAGCTCTCCATAGATATATAGGGTAAGCTCTCCATAGATATATAGGGTAAACTCTCCATATATATATATAGGGTAATCTCTCCATAGATATATAGGGTAAGCTCTCCATAGATATGTAGGGTAAGCTCTCCATAGATATATAGGGTAAGCTCTCCATAGATATATAGGGTAAGCTCTCCATAGATATATAGGGTAAGCTCTCCATAGATATATAGGGTAAGCTCTCCATAGATATATAGGGTAAGCTCTCCATAGATATATAGGGTAAACTCTCCATAGATATATAGGGTAAGCTCTCCATAGATATATAGGGTAAGCTCTCCATAGATATATAGGGTAAGCTCTCCATAGATATATAGGGTAAGCTCTCCATAGATATATAGGGTAAGCTCTCCATAGATATATAGGGTAAGCTCTCCATAGATATATAGGGTAAGCTCTCCATAGATATATAGGGTAAGCTCTCCATAGATATATAGGGTAAGCTCTCCATAGATATATAGGGTAAGCTCTCCATAGATATATAGGGTAAGCTCTCCATAGATATATAGGGTAAGCTCTCCATAGATATATAGGGTAAGCTCTCCATAGATATATAGGGTAAGCTCTCCATAGATATATAGGGTAAGCTCTCCATAGATATATAGGGTAAGCTCTCCATAGATATATAGGGTAAGCTCTCCATAGATATATAGGGTATGCTCTCCATAGATATGTAGGGTAAGCTCTCCATAGATATATAGGGTAAACTCTCCATAGATATATAGGGTAAGCTCTCCATAGATATATAGAGTAAGCTCTCCATAGATATATAGGGTAAGCTCTCCATAGATATATAGGGTAAGCTCTCCATAGATATATAGGGTAAGCTCTCCATAGATATATAGGGTAAGCTCTCCATAGATATATAGGGTAAGCTCTCCATAGATATATAGGGTAAGCTCTCCATATATATATAGGGTAAGCTCTCCATAGATATATAGGGTAAGCTCTCCATAGATATATAGGGTAAGCTCTCCATAGATATATAGGGTAAGCTCTCCATAGATATATAGGGTAAGCTCTCCATAGATATATAGGGTAAGCTCTCCATAGATATATAGGGTAAGCTCTCCATAGATATATAGGGTAAGCTCTCCATAGATATATAGGGTAAGCTCTCCATAGATATATAGGGTAAGCTCTCCATAGATATATAGGGTAAGCTCTCCATAGATATATAGGGTAAGCTCTCCATAGATATATAGGGTAAGCTCTCCATAGATATATAGGGTAAGCTCTCCATAGATATATAGGGTAAGCTCTCCATAGATATATAGGGTAAGCTCTCCATAGATATATAGGGTAAGCTCTCCATAGATATATAGGGTAAGCTCTCCATAGATATATAGGGTAAGCTCTCCATAGATATATAGGGTAAGCTCTCCATAGATATATAGGGTAAGCTCTCCATAGATATATAGGGTAAGCTCTCCATAGATATATAGGGTAAGCTCTCCATAGATATATAGGGTAAGCTCTCCATAGATATATAGGGTAAGCTCTCCATAGATATATAGGGTAAGCTCTCCATAGATATATAGGGTAAGCTCTCCATAGATATATAGGGTAAGCTCTCCATAGATATATAGGGTAAGCTCTCCATAGATATATAGGGTAAGCTCTCCATAGATATATAGGGTAAGCTCTCCATAGATATATAGGGTAAGCTCTCCATAGATATATAGGGTAAGCTCTCCATAGATATATAGGGTAAGCTCTCCATAGATATATAGGGTAAGCTCTCCATAGATATATAGGGTAAGCTCTCCATAGATATATAGGGTAAGCTCTCCATAGATATATAGGGTAAGCTCTCCATAGATATATAGGGTAAGCTCTCCATAGATATATAGGGTAAGCTCTCCATAGATATATAGGGTAAGCTCTCCATAGATATATAGGGTAAGCTCTCCATAGATATATAGGGTAAGCTCTCCATATTAGGTATAGATATATAGGGTAAGCTCTCCATAGATATATAGGGTAAGCTCTCCATAGATATATAGGGTAAGCTCTCCATAGATATATAGGGTAAGCTCTCCATAGATATATAGGGTAAGCTCTCCATAGATATATAGGGTAAGCTCTCCATAGATATATAGGGTAAGCTCTCCATAGATATATAGGGTAAGCTCTCCATAGATATATAGGGTAAGCTCTCCATAGATATATAGGGTAAGCTCTCCATAGATATATAGGGTAAGCTCTCCATAGATATATAGGGTAAGCTCTCCATAGATATATAGGGTAAGCTCTCCATAGATATATAGGGTAAGCTCTCCATAGATATATAGGGTAAGCTCTCCATAGATATATAGGGTAAGCTCTCCATAGATATATAGGGTAAGCTCTCCATAGATATATAGGGTAAGCTCTCCATAGATATATAGGGTAAGCTCTCCATAGATATATAGGGTAAGCTCTCCATAGATATATAGGGTAAGCTCTCCATAGATATATAGGGTAAGCTCTCCATAGATATATAGGGTAAGCTCTCCATAGATATATAGGGTAAGCTCTCCATAGATATATAGGGTAAGCTCTCCATAGATATATAGGGTAAGCTCTCCATAGATATATAGGGTAAGCTCTCCATAGATATATAGGGTAAGCTCTCCATAGATATATAGGGTAAGCTCTCCATAGATATATAGGGTAAGCTCTCCATAGATATATAGAGTAAGCTCTCCATAGATATATAGGGTAAGCTCTCCATAGATATATAGGGTAAGCTCTCCATAGATATATAGGGTAAGCTCTCCATAGATATATAGGGTAAGCTCTCCATAGATATATAGGGTAAACTCTCCATAGATATATAGGGTAAGCTCTCCATAGATATATAGAGTAAGCTCTCCATTGATATATAGGGTAAGCTCTCCATAGATATATAGGGTAAGCTCTCCATATATATATAGGGTAAGCTCTCCATAGATATATAGGGTAAGCTCTCCATATATATATAGGGTAAACTCTCCATAGATATATAGGGTAAGCTCTCCATAGATATATAGGGTAAGCTCTCCATAGATATATAGGGTAAGCTCTCCATTGATATATAGGGTAAGCTCTCCATATATATGTAGGGTAAGCTCTCCATTGATATATAGGGTAAGCTCTCCATAGATATATAGGGTAAGCTCTCCATAGATATATAGGGTAAGCTCTCCATAGATATATAGGGTAAGCTCTCCATAGATATATAGGGTAAGCTCTCCATAGATATATAGGGTAAGCTCTCCATAGATATATAGGGTAAGCTCTCCATAGATATATAGGGTAAGCTCTCCATAGATATATAGGGTAAACTCTCCATAGATATATAGGGTAAGCTCTCCATAGATATATAGGGTAAGCTCTCCATAGATATATAGGGTAAGCTCTCCATAGATATATAAGGGTAAGCTCTCCATAGATATATAGGGTAAGCTCTCCATAGATATATAGGGTAAGCTCTCCATAGATATATAGGGTAAGCTCTCCATAGATATATAGGGTAAGCTCTCCATAGATATATAGGGTAAGCTCTCCATAGATATATAGGGTAAGCTCTCCATAGATATATAGGGTAAGCTCTCCATAGATATATAGGGTAAGCTCTCCATAGATATATAGGGTAAGCTCTCCATAGATATATAGGGTAAGCTCTCCATAGATATATAGGGTAAGCTCTCCATAGATATATAGGGTAAGCTCTCCATAGATATATAGGGTAAGCTCTCCATAGATATATAGGGTAAGCTCTCCATAGATATATAGGGTAAGCTCTCCATAGATATATAGGGTAAGCTCTCCATAGATATATAGGGTAAGCTCTCCATAGATATATAGGGTAAGCTCTCCATAGATATATAGGGTAAGCTCTCCATAGATATATAGGGTAAGCTCTCCATATATATAGGGTAAGCTCTCCATAGATATATAGGGTAAGCTCTCCATAGATATATAGGGTAAGCTCTCCATAGATATATAGGGTAAGCTCTCCATAGATATATAGGGTAAGCTCTCCATAGATATATAGGGTAAGCTCTCCATAGATATATAGGGTAAACTCTCCATAGATATATAGGGTAAGCTCTCCATAGATATATAGGGTAAGCTCTCCATAGATATATAGGGTAAGCTCTCCATAGATATATAGGGTAAGCTCTCCATAGATATATAGGGTAAGCTCTCCATAGATATATAGGGTAAGCTCTCCATAGATATATAGGGTAAGCTCTCCATAGATATATAGGGTAAGCTCTCCATAGATATATAGGGTAAGCTCTCCATAGATATATAGGGTAAGCTCTCCATAGATATATAGGGTAAGCTCTCCATAGATATATAGGGTAAGCTCTCCATAGATATATAGGGTAAGCTCTCCATAGATATATAGGGTAAGCTCTCCATAGATATATAGGGTAAGCTCTCCATAGATATATAGGGTAAGCTCTCCATAGATATATAGGGTAAGCTCTCCATAGATATATAGGGTAAGCTCTCCATAGATATATAGGGTAAGCTCTCCATAGATATATAGGGTAAGCTCTCCATAGATATATATAAAATATAGTAATTTATATAGATATATAGGGTAAGCTCTCCATAGATATATAGGGTAAGCTCTCCATAGATATATAGGGTAAGCTCTCCATAGATATATAGGGTAAGCTCTCCATAGATATATAGGGTAAGCTCTCCATAGATATATAGGGTAAGCTCTCCATAGATATATAGGGTAAGCTCTCCATAGATATATAGGGTAAGCTCTCCATAGATATATAGGGTAAGCTCTCCATAGATATATAGGGTAAGCTCTCCATAGATATATAGGGTAAGCTCTCCATAGATATATAGGGTAAGCTCTCCATAGATATATAGGGTAAGCTCTCCATAGATATATAGGGTAAGCTCTCCATAGATATATAGGGTAAGCTCTCCATAGATATATAGGGTAAGCTCTCCATAGATATATAGGGTAAGCTCTCCATAGATATATAGGGTAAGCTCTCCATAGATATATAGGGTAAGCTCTCCATAGATATATAGGGTAAGCTCTCCATAGATATATAGGGTAAGCTCTCCATAGATATATAGGGTAAGCTCTCCATAGATATATAGGGTAAGCTCTCCATAGATATATAGGGTAAGCTCTCCATAGATATATAGGGTAAGCTCTCCATAGATATATAGGGTAAGCTCTCCATAGATATATAGGGTAAGCTCTCCATAGATATATAGGGTAAGCTCTCCATAGATATATAGGGTAAGCTCTCCATAGATATATAGGGTAAGCTCTCCATAGATATATAGGGTAAGCTCTCCATAGATATATAGGGTAAGCTCTCCATAGATATATAGGGTAAGCTCTCCATATATATATATATATATAGGTAAGCTCTCCATAGATATATAGGGTAAGCTCTCCATAGATATATAGGGTAAGCTCTCCATAGATATATAGGGTAAGCTCTCCATAGATATATAGGGTAAGCTCTCCATAGATATATAGGGTAAGCTCTCCATAGATATATAGGGTAAGCTCTCCATAGATATATAGGGTAAGCTCTCCATAGATATATAGGGTAAGCTCTCCATAGATATTAGGGTAAGCTCTCCATAGATATTAGGGTAAGCTCTCCATAGATATATAGGGTAAGCTCTCCATAGATATATAGGGTAAGCTCTCCATAGATATATAGGGTAAGCTCTCCATAGATATATAGGGTAAGCTCTCCATAGATATAGGGTAAGCTCTCCATAGATATATAGGGTAAGCTCTCCATAGATATATAGGGTAAGCTCTCCATAGATATATAGGGTAAGCTCTCCATAGATATATAGGGTAAGCTCTCCATAGATATATAGGGTAAGCTCTCCATATATATATATATTATTATATATATATATAGGGTAAGCTCTCCATAGATATATAGGGTAAGCTCTCCATAGATATATAGGGTAAGCTCTCCATAGATATATAGGGTAAGCTCTCCATAGATATATAGGGTAAGCTCTCCATAGATATATAGGGTAAGCTCTCCATAGATATATAGGGTAAGCTCTCCATAGATATATAGGGTAAGCTCTCCATATATATGTAGGGTAAGCTCTCCATAGATATATAGGGTAAGCTCTCCATAGATATATAGGGTATGCTCTCCATAGATATATAGGGTAAGCTCTCCATAGATATATAGGGTAAGCTCTCCATAGATATATAGAGTAAGCTCTCCATTGATATATAGGGTAAGCTCTCCATATATATATAGGTAAGCTCTCCATATATATATAGGGTAAGCTCTCCATAGATATATAGGGTAAGCTCTCCATAGATATATAGGGTAAGCTCTCCATAGATATATAGGGTAAGCTCTCCATAGATATATAGGGTAAGCTCTCCATAGATATATAGGGTAAGCTCTCCATAGATATATAGGGTAAGCTCTCCATAGATATATAGGGTAAGCTCTCCATAGATATATAGGGTAAGCTCTCCATAGATATATAGGGTAAGCTCTCCATAGATATATAGGGTAAGCTCTCCATAGATATATAGGGTAAGCTCTCCATAGATATATAGGGTAAGCTCTCCATAGATATATAGGGTAAGCTCTCCATAGATATATAGTAAGCTCTCCATAGATATATAGGGTAAGCTCTCCATAGATATATAGGGTAAGCTCTCCATAGATATATAGGGTAAGCTCTCCATAGATATATAGGGTAAGCTCTCCATAGATATATAGGGTAAGCTCTCCATATATATATAGATTTAGGGTAAGCTCTCCATAGATATATAAATAATATATAGGGTAAGCTCTCCATAGATATGTAGGGTAAGCTCTCCATAGATATGTAGGGTAAGCTCTCCATAGATATATAGGGTAAGCTCTCCATAGATATATAGGGTAAGCTCTCCATAGATATATAGGGTAAGCTCTCCATAGATATATAGGGTAAGCTCTCCATAGATATATAGGGTAAGCTCTCCATATATATATAGGGTAAGCTCTCCATAGATATATAGGGTAAGCTCTCCATAGATATATAGGGTAAGCTCTCCATAGATATATAGGATAAGCTCTCCATAGATATATAGGGTAAGCTCTCCATAGATATATAGGGTAAGCTCTCCATAGATATATAGGGTAAGCTCTCCATAGATATATAGGGTAAGCTCTCCATAGATATATAGGGTAAGCTCTCCATATATATATATATATAATATATAGGTAAGCTCTCCATAGATATATAGGGTAAGCTCTCCATAGATATATAGGGTAAGCTCTCCATAGATATATAGGGTAAGCTCTCCATAGATATGTAGGGTAAGCTCTCCATAGATATATAGGGTAAGCTCTCCATAGATATATAGGGTAAGCTCTCCATAGATATGTAGGGTAAGCTCTCCATAGATATGTAGGGTAAGCTCTCCATAGATATATAGGGTAAGCTCTCCATTGATATATTGGGTAAGCTCTCCATTGATATATAGGGTAAGCTCTCCATAGATATATAGGATAAGCTCTCCATAGATATATAGGATAAGCTCTCCATAGATATATAGAGTAAGCTCTCCATAGATATATAGGGTAAGCTCTCCATAGATATATAGGGTAAGCTCTCCATAGATATATAGGGTAAGCTCTCCATATATATATATATATATAGGGTAAGCTCTCCATAGATATGTAGGGTAAGCTCTCCATAGATATGTAGGGTAAGCTCTCCATAGATATATAGGGTAAGCTCTCCATAGATATGTAGGGTAAGCTCTCCATAGATATATAGGATAAGCTCTCCATAGATATATAGGGTAAGCTCTCCATATATATGTAGGGTAAGCTCTCCATAGATATGTAGGGTAAGCTCTCCATAGATATATAGGGTAAGCTCTCCATTGATATATTGGGTAAGCTCTCCATTGATATATAGGGTAAGCTCTCCATAGATATATAGGATAAGCTCTCCATAGATATATAGAGTAAGCTCTCCATAGATATATAGGGTAAGCTCTCCATAGATATATAGGGTAAGCTCTCCATATATATATATATAGGGTAAGCTCTCCATAGATATGTAGGGTAAGCTCTCCATAGATATGTAGGGTAAGCTCTCCATAGATATATAGGGTAAGCTCTCCATAGATATGTAGGGTAAGCTCTCCATAGATATATAGGATAAGCTCTCCATAGATATATAGGGTAAGCTCTCCATATATATGTAGGGTAAGCTCTCCATAGATATGTATTTTAAGCTCTCCATAGATATATAGGGTAAGCTCTCCATTGATATATTGGGTAAGCTCTCCATTGATATATAGGGTAAGCTCTCCATAGATATATAGGATAAGCTCTCCATAGATATATAGGATAAGCTCTCCATAGATATATAGAGTAAGCTCTCCATAGATATATAGGGTAAGCTGTTGATAGATATATAGGATAAGCTCTCCATAGATATATAGGGTAAGCTCTCCATATATATATAGGGTAAGCTCTCCATAGATATATAGGGTAAGCTCTCCATATATATGTAGGGTAAACCCTCCATAGATATATAGGGTAAGCTCTCCATAGATATATAGGGTAAGCTCTCCATGGATATATAGGGTAAGCTCTCCATGGATATATAGGATAAGCTCTCCATAGATATATAGGGTATGCTCTCCATAGATATGTAGGGTAAACTCTCCATAGATATGTAGGGTAAACTCTCCATAGATATGTAGGGTAAGCTCTCCATAGATATATAGGATAAGCTCTCCATAGATATATAGGATAAGCTCTCCATAGATATATAGGATAAGCTCTCCATAGATATATAGGATAAGCTCTCCATAGATATATAGGATAAGCTCTCCATAGATATATAGGATAAGCTCTCCATAGATATGTAGGATAAGCTCTCCATAGATATATAGGATAAGCTCTCCATAGATTTATAGGGTAAACTATTATAAACTCCATGGATCTGTAGGTTAAGCTCTCCATAGATCTATCAGGTAAGCTCTCCATGATCTATAGAGTAAACTCTCCATAGAATATCGGGTAAACTCTCCAATGATCTATTGGGTAAACTCTCCAATGATCTATTGGGTAAACTCTCCATAGATCTATAGAGTAAACTCTCCATAGAATATTGGGTAAGCTCTCCAATGATCTATTGGGTAAGCTCTCCATAGATCTATAGAATAAACTCTCCATAGAATATCGGGTAAACTCTCCAATGATCTATTGGGTAAACTCTCCAATGATCTATTGGGTAAACTCTCCATAGATCTATAGAATAAACTCTCCATAGAATATCGGGTAAACTCTCCAATGATCTATTGGGTAAGCTCTCCATATGGTAAAACTCTTCAACGATCTATATGGTAAACTCTCCATGGACCTATCAGTATTGAGTAAACTCTCCAAATCTCCATAGATCCATTGGATAAACTCTCCATAGACCGGTAGGGTAAACTGAGCCTGGGAAATGAGTTGATATCTTTTTGCTTTTTCCGTCAAATTAATATATTTATATAACACTCAAGCCTTTAATTGAGCTGTGTTGGGTTTCTGATTATACCAATGCCTGGGGAAACCTGAAGTGTTTTCCATGTAATTATCGATTATCATTAATCCTGTTAATAGGCCTATTAGCAAATAACTATTAGCTCTGCATATATGTTTAAGGGGTAAAATCGCACCAATGAAAGCACATTATATTCTTACCATGTATAAATAGCCTTGCTACTACATTTATTACAATTATTTTCAAACCGAAAAAGTCATTTTGCTATCTATTATCTAAGGTGAAAGTAGTGTGTTCTGAAAACGGTGGGGCTATAATTGCCAAGCCCTGGAATCAACATTGTATGTTATTTGATCATATTCTTCAGTAGTGGCGGTAATTTACGAATGTTACAATTTCCAGAAATAAGATTATATTCCTAAAATGTGTGTCTTCATTTAGGGTTAAATGACAAATCAGAGCAGTTACAGTTTCAGCTCCTCTTGTGGGTCTCCCAGACATCCACAAATATCTTTCGTTTTGTTAGAATAGTGTCGTTCAGTATATTCAGAAGACGAATGATTGTGTTATCAAACAATGATGTGGAAATCTATTGACTGTGTGAAAATGCAGTAAGGTAAACCTGTATCACAATTTGATAGGGTTAGTTTATGCAAATTTATTTTAGCTCGAACTCCGGACCTTTTGCACCTGAAGCGAACGCATATCCACTGCGCTATCACAACTTGATAGTGTTGCATCTCTCATAGCAGTACATATTTGCGCATTTTTTAAAAACATGTTTTGTCTATAATTGACAAATGCGGACATAACCCCCTCTCCCCCCCCCCCCCGTTAATACCTAGAAACCCTAAAACTAATGCTAACCCAGTCCCTAGATGGGGGGATTTTGTCCTCCTGTGTTAAAATCATGGGGGGATTATGTCGGTATCACATATAGGTAAGGATTAAACAAGGCAAAATGCGGGAGCATCCTGTACTTCTGTGCAGTCCTCGATGCTTACCGCACCCCCCTACCACATCCCCTACCACATCCCCTACCGCACCCCCCTACCACATCCCCTACCACATCCCCTACCACATCCACTACCACATTACATCCACTACCACATCCCCTACCACATCCCCTACGACACCTCACCAATCCAAACTAGGGTAACATTTTCAAGAGAAAAATAAAAGATGTATGACTGTATAAATATGAAGGCAAGTACAGAACGCACACTTTAATAGTATATTAACATGCAGACAGCTATAATACAAGTACAGAATGCACACTTTAATAGTATATTAACATGCAGACAGCTATAATACATGTACAGAATGCACACTTTAATAGTATATTAACATGCAGACAGCTATAATACATGTACAGAATGCACACTTTAATAGTATATTAACATGCAGACAGCTATAATACAAGTAGATAATGCACACTTTAATAGTATATTAACATGCAGACAGCTATAATACATGTACAGAACGCACACTTTAATAGTATATTAACATGCAGACAGCTATAATACAAGCACAGAATGCACACTTTAATAGTATATTAACATGCAGACAGCTATAATACAAGTACATAATGCACACTTTAATAGTATATTAACATGCAGACAGCTATAATACAAGCACAGAATGCACACTTTAATAGTATATTAACATGCAGACAGATATAATACATGTACAGAATGCACACTTTAATAGTATATTCATGCAGACAGCTATAATACAAGTAGAGAATGCACACTTTAATAGTATATTAACATGCAGACAGCTATAATACATGTACAGAACGCACACTTTAATAGTATATTAACATGCAGACAGCTATAATACATGTACAGAATGCACACTTTAATAGTATATTAACATGCAGACAGCTATAATACAAGTACAGAATGCACACTTTAATAGTATATTAACATGCAGACAGCTATAATACATGTACAGAATGCACACTTTAATAGTATATTAACATGCAGACAGCTATAATACAAGTACAGAATGCACACTTTAATAGTATATTAACATGCAGACAGCTATAATACAAGTACAGAATGCACACTGTCTCAGGCCTGTCATTGTTCCAGTGATATAGCTGTAATGGTGGATGCAATAGCGAGTCTGCAGAGTGAACTATTGTTGTATAACCAAACACTCGTCGCCCATGAAAATCAAAGTTCCGAGGAAATGAAATCATTATCGACATCCATATGTGCCATAACAGATGAAGTGGCCGAAACAGTAACATCGATTCGCAATGATATTAATATCATCAATATACCATTTCCAAAGTGGAGACAACTTGTGAATCTGGTATTGTTAAGCGTAACCTGGAAGGTGTCAATGAATGATTATTGTCTCCAGAGACTTTCCTGGATATTCGCGGTGTAATAGCTCCAGAGTATAATACTAGTCCACACAATCCAACAATGGCCGAAACACACGCTGACCCATTTGATTTACTACTTCCTGTAAGTGCTTTGTCTGTGTCGGAATGTATTGGTTCACCTAGTAATACACTTCCTGTAAGTGCTTTGTCTGTGTCGGAATGTATTGGTTCACCTAGTAATACACTTCCTGTAAGTGCTTTGTCTGTGTCGGAATGTATTGGTTCACATAGTAATACACTTCCTGTAAGTGCTTTGTCTGTGTCGGAATGTATTGGTTCACCTAGTAATACACTTCCTGTAAGTGCTTTGTCTGTGTCGGAATGTATTGGTTCACCTAGTAATACACTTCCTGTAAGTGCTTTGTCTGTGTCGGAATGTATTGGTTCACCTAGTAATACACTTCCTGTAAGTGCTTTGTCTGTGTCGGAATGTATTGGTTCACCTAGTAATACACTTCCTGTAAGTGCTTTGTCTGTGTCGGAATGTATTGGTTCACCTAGTAATACACTTCCTGTAAGTGCTTTGTCTGTGTCGGAATGTATTGGTTCACCTAGTAATACACTTCCTGTAAGTGCTTTGTCTGTGTCGGAATGTATTGGTTCACCTAGTAATACACTTCCTGTAAGTGCTTTTTCTGTGTCAGAATGTATTGGTTCACATAGTAATACACTTCCTGTAAGTGCTTTGTCTGTGTCGGAATGTATTGGTTCACCTAGTAATACACTTCCTGTAAGTGCTTTGTCTGTGTCGGAATGTATTGGTTCACCTAGTAATACACTTCCTGTAAGTGCTTTGTCTGTGTCGGAATGTATTGGTTCACATAGTAATACACTTCCTGTAAGTGCTTTGTCTGTGTCGGAATGTATTGGTTCACCTAGTAATACACTTCCTGTAAGTGCTTTGTCTGTGTCGGAATATATTGGTTCACATAGTAATACACTTCCTGTAAGTGCTTTGTCTGTGTCGGAATGTATTGGTTCACATAGTAATACACTTCCTGTAAGTGCTTTGTCTGTGTCGGAATGTATTGGTTCACCTAGTAATACACTTCCTGTAAGTGCTTTGTCTGTGTCAGAATGTATTGGTTCACCTAGTAATACACTTCCTGTAAGTGCTTTGTCTGTGTCGGAATGTATTGGTTCACCTAGTAATACACTTCCTGTAAGTGCTTTGTCTGTGTCGGAAAGTATTAGTTCACCTAGTAATACACTTCCTTCAACTACACATGTCACATCTACAAATCTTTGTACAGATATAGATATATAGATGATCTTGAGGAGTTTCTAGCTGATCGTGTTACCCAGTGCACCACAGGGCTTTAAACAGATCGGAAAGTATCGAAAGACATGGCGATTCAGTGTGATTTGGGAAAATAATCGTAAATTTAATCGTAAATAGAACAAGTGTCAGGAGGCCGTTCTCATTTGCAGACATTATTGCGAATATAGGAAGCACCTCGGTACAAAGAAATTCCTGTGAGAGTAACACATCGTCAGGACACGACCGACGATGAAGATTTTTCAGAAAACGAACTATGCGATATGCTATTGGAGGGTTTAAACTCGGAATTACAGAATCGAAAATATATTAGTAATAGAGGCACTAAAGTGATTATGGTCAGAATATTGCCATCCAGACATACAGAATAATGCCATCCAGACATACAGAATAATGCCATCCAGACTTACAGAATATTGCCATCCAGACATACAGAATATTCCCATCCAGACGTACAGAATATTCCCATCCAGACTTACAGAATATTCCCATCCAGACTTACAGAATATTCCCATCCAGACGTACAGAATATTCCCATCCAGACTTACAGAATATTCCCATCCAGACGTACAGAATATTCCCATCCAGACGTACAGAATATTCCCATCCAGACTTACAGAATATTCCCATCCAGACTTACAGACTATTCCCATCCAGACTTACAGAATATTCCCATCCACAGGCCTCGACAAATTTTTAATTTCTTACTCGTCCTACTGGGCGAGTGATGCCACTGTCCCACTCGTCCAGATTGGACTATCACTCGTCCCATGTATTTTAGGAAAATTAAAAATTGTCAGAATTGCACTTTAATATATTAATAAATGCAATTATGTTGCAGCATAAACACATTAAAATATCCTCGGTGATTTCCCATTATCACGCCTGGTAATCATTCCGAAGAAAGTAAAACGGATATTATTTTATTTTGTTCCTTCGATTTGTATTGGATATTTAGCTGAAATTTTCACTCGTCCGACTGGGCAAGCGACTTGGAATTTCTACTCGTCCAGATCGAAAAGTCACTCGTAAATACGAGCGGACGAGTGGATTTGTCGAGCCCTGATCCAGACTTACAGAATATTCCCATCCAGACTTACAGAATATACCCATCCAGACTTACAGAATATTCCCATCCAGACCTACAGAATATTGCCATCCAGACTTACAGAATATACCCATCCAGACTTACAGAATATTCCCATCCAGACTTACAGAATATTCCCATCCAGACCTACAGAATATTGCCATCCAGACATACAGAATATTGCCATCCAGACTTACAGAATATTCCCATCCAGACTTACAGAATATTCCCATCCAGACTTACAGAATATTGCCATCCAGACATACAGAATATTGCCATCCAGACTTACAGAATATTCCCATCCAGACTTACAGAATATTCCCATCCAGACTTACAGAATATTCCCATCCAGACTTACAAAATATTGCCATCCAGACTTACAGAATATTGCCATCCAGACATACAGAATATTCCCATCCAGACGTACAGAATATTCCCATCCAGACATACAGAATATTGCCATCCAGACATACAGAATATTCCCATCCAGACGTACAGAATATTCCCATCCAGACGTACAGAATATTCCCATCCAGACTTACAGAATATTGCCATCCAGACATACAGAATATTGCCATCCAGACATACAGAATATTGCCATCCAGACATACAGAATATTCCCATCCAGACGTACACCAGAACATGTAATTATTAGCTTAAACATGGAGGATAATGGTAAATCTGATCTTTTGTTGGAACATGATTTCTGGCCACCAGAGGTAACATGTAAGTCATGGCTTTCACGAAACGAAATAGTCACAATACGGAATGGTGAGAATGGTCTTAATCGTGATGCTAAACACAACATTGGCTTTTTGGCATATCAGAAATAAATTTGATAGACAATCAATACAAATGTGTAGCTGCTTCAGACTGTATATAGGCAGTAGAAGGGTAGGTATGGGTTGTGTTGCACTCTTGTGGCATATTAAACATGACCAGTTTATTACGTCATTAGACTTGGACAACAACCCTATAGTTGGTGTACTATTCCAAGTCTCAAATTTTTTGTATATTTATCAGCTATACTTACCCTGTAGTGATCATTCCATTCAGGTATAGGGGGATTATATAGATACATTATATAATTTGTTGTGTATGTATGCAGAACGAGGCACAGTTATATTTCTGGGCGATGTTAATGCCAATCTTGCGTCGGAGTCTGCTACCAATAACAGTAGAGAAAGATATTTTACAGTCATTGAATGATATAAATTACATTGCAATAGACACATTACCTGGATGTACAGGTGCTAAAGCGGCATTCGTTATATCTGAAAGCCTTATGGAACATATATGCTTACATGTAGAAAAAACTGACTGTATTGATTTTTGTGAAATAATAGATAATCATTGTTTAAATGTATCTAGTCACTGACCTGTAATGTGTATCTAGTCACTGACCTGTAATGTGTATCTAGTCACTGACCTGTAATGTGTATCTAGTCACTGACCTGTAATGTGTATCTAGTCACTGACCTGTAATGTGTATCTAGTCACTGACCTGTAATGTGTATCTAGTCACTGACCTGTAATGTGTATCTAGTCACTGACCTGTAATGTGTATCTAGTCACTGACCTGTAATGTGTATCTAGTCACTGACCTGTAATGTGTATCTAGTCACTGACCTGTAATGTGTATCTAGTCACTGACCTGTAATGTTGTGTATTTATAACATGCCTACATTTACCTGTCCTAATGAGTACAATAATATGTCAAATCAAGTTCAGTATCGCATCAAGTTCAGTATCTCATCAAGTTCAGTATCGCATCAAGTTCAGCATCGCATCAAGTTCAGCATCGCATCAAGTTCAGCATCGCATCAAGTTCAGTATCGCATCAAGTTCAGTATCGCATCAAGTTCAGTATCGCATCAAGTTCAGTATCGCATCAAGTTCAGTATCGCACCAAGTTCAGTATCACATCAAGTTCAGTATCGCACCAAGTTCAGTATCGCATCAAGTTCAGTATCAAGTTCAGCATCGCATCAAGTTCAGTATCGCATCAAGTTCAGCATCGCATCAAGTTCAGTATCAAGTTCAGCATCGCATCAAGTTCAGTATCAAGTTCAGCATCGCATCAAGTTCAGCATCGCATCAAGTTCATTATCGCATCAAGTTCAGCATCGCATCAAGTTCAGCATCGCATCAAGTTCAGTATCGCATCAAGTTCAGCATCGCATCAAGTTCAGTATCGCATTAAGTCCAGTATCAAGTTCAGTATCGCATCAAGTTCAGTATCAAGTTCAGTATCAAGTTCAGTATCGCATTAAGTACATTCATTACAATGTCAACTTGTTTATTTATAGATGGTTGATGGCTGCCCTGATCAGAACATTCATTACAATGTCAACTTGTTTATTTATAGATGGTTGAAGGCTGCCCTGATCAGAACATTCATTACAATGTCAACTTGTTTATTTATAGATGGTTGAAGGCTGCCCTGATCAGTACATTCATTACAATGTCAACTTGTTTATTTATAGATGGTTGAAGGCTGCCCTGATCAGAACATTCATTACAATGTCAACTTGTTTATTTATAGATGGTTGAAGGCTGCCCTGATCAGAACATTCATTACAATGTCAACTTGTTTATTTATAGATGGTTGAAGGCTGCCCTGATCAGAACATTCATTACAATGTCAACTTGTTTATTTATAGATGGTTGATGGCTGCCCTGATCAGAACATTCATTACAATGTCAACTTGTTTATTTATAGATGGTTGATGGCTGCCCTGATCAGAACATTCATTACAATGTCAACTTGTTTATTTATAGATGGTTGATGGCTGCCCTGATCAGAACATTCATTACAATGTCAACTTGTTTATTTATAGATGGTTGATGGCTGCCCTGATCAGAACATTCATTACAATGTCAACTTGTTTATTTATAGATGGTTGATGGCTGCCCTGATCAGAACTTTTTGTTTGTTTTTTTGTGGTTGGTGTGTGTACATTCATTACAATGTCAACTTGTTTATTTATAGATGGTTGAAGGCTGCCCTGATCAGTACATTCATTACAATGTCAACTTGTTTATTTATAGATGGTTGAAGGCTGCCCTGATCAGAACATTCATTACAATGTCAACTTGTTTATTTATAGATGGTTGAAGGCTGCCCTGATCAGTACATTCATTACAATGTCAACTTGTTTATTTATAGATGGTTGAAGGCTGCCCTGATCAGAACATTCATTACAATGTCAACTTGTTTATTTATAGATGGTTGAAGGCTGCCCTGATCAGTACAGTCCTTACATTCTGTATAATCCCGTTGTTCCTGATGTTTTTACCCACACCTATAGACCCAGTCTATATCAGGTATTTATTAGTCTTTGCTCTCCTTGATCTGTAGTCCAGTGGTAACACACTGGTCTGATAATCTAGGGGGTCCGCCTCCGTGGTCGAGTGGTTACGGTCGCTGACTTGTATACCACTGTAACCTATCATCACTGATGGTCACGGGTTCGAGCCCCGCTCAGGCCGTGTCTCATTTATATGAAAAAGTTGGCAGTTTCTTACGGAGGTTGGTGCACCCAAGTACTGGTTAACCGCTGGAGCCTGCCCAGGAAAGGTGTTGTTAGGTAAACTGCCCGCCGGCGATATAGCCCAAAATGGTGCTGATGCAGGCGTAAAACCCGAATCATAACATAACTGATAATCTAGGGATCTCAGGTTCGATCCCCCCATCTGACCCTAATAAAATTAACAGTCTTTCAGATGGGACGTTAAACCGAGGTCTTGTGCTTTACATCATGCATGTAAAAGAACCAGAGGAGACTCTGGAATGGGTCTCTGTCTGTATCATGCACTATCCTCCAACAATCTAAAATGACTAATCTCTTCAGGAGGCATCGCTCATATGGGCAACCGGTAGCGACGATAAATAAACGTCAAACACACAATTTTATTACAGGTGAATGGAATAGTGATTAAATTGTTTTTAAAGGGATATACTACAGTTTATTCAAAAGAATGTGCAAGCTCAGAACTATGTACATTGTTAATCTGAACTATTTGTATGGAAATAAAAGCATAAAAATGAGATGACACCGACATTGTTTATGTAATACATGGACACAATTAATACACATTGTGGTTTCGTGCACTTCGTGACAATAATAAATAAGGTGTAAAAATGTCAAAATATAAAATAAATCACAGGTTGATGAACATTGCTGCTTAAATAAGTTTATTGCAAAGCTTTATATATTCTTAATCAAATTAAAACATTATTTATTTGCAATTGTTCAGTAAATTTAATCCTGTGTAATTATAGTTTGTAATTTGACTCCTTGTTTGGTAAGTGATCTGGGGCAATACATTATAGTTTGTAATTTGACTCCTTGTTTGGTAAGTGATCTGGGGCAATACATTATAGTTTGTAATTTGACTCATTGTTTGGTAAGTGATCTGGGGCAATACATTATAGTTTGTAATTTGACTCCTTGCTTGGTAAGTGATCTGGGGCGATATATTATAGTTTTCATGTTGAAGGTTATCTCCAAGACCTAAGTGGACTGATGAACTGAAACCAAATACTCATTTACAGAAAGCAAAGAGGTTATTTCTTAATAAACTGCAAGGACCAGAATCTCTTGTTGCAGATGGAGGTACCTTTCTTAGTTCTTGATATTAGGTTTGTGATGGAGTCTCAGTGGTATAATAGATTCGGTGTCCGCCTTGTAACTGAGTAGTTGTGAGTTTGAGCCCCGTCCGAATCACGATGGTTGTGTCCTTAGGTACAGGGTGTTCACTATTTAGACTACCTGTATACTAGTACAGGGTGTGTGTTTACTGTTTAGACTACCTGTATACTAGTACAGGGTGTGTGTTTACTGTTTAGACTACCTGTATACTAGTACAGGGTGTGTGTTTACTGTTTAGACTACCTGTATACTGGTACAGGGTGTGTTTTTACTATTTAGACTAGCTGTATACTAGTACAGGGTGTGTGTTTACTGTTTAGACTACCTGTATACTGGTACAGGGTGTGTGTTTACTGTTTAGACTATCTGTATACTAGTACAGGGTGTGTGTTTATTGTTTAGACTACCTGTATACTAGTACAGGGTGTGTGTTTACTGTTTAGACTATCTGTATACTGGTACAGTGTGTGTGTTTACTGTTTAGACTACCTGTATACTGGTACAGTGTGTGTGTTTACTATTTAGACTACCTGTATACTAGTACAGGGTGTGTGTTTACTGTTTAGACTACCTGTATACTAGTACAGGGTGTGTGTTTACTGTTTAGACTACCTGTATACTGGTACAGGGTGTGTGTTTACTGTTTAGACTACCTGTATACTGGTACAGGGTGTGTTTTCTTTTTAGACTACCTGTATACTGGTACAGGGTGTGTTTACTGCTTAAGACTACCTGTATACTAGTACAGAGTGTGTGTTTACTATTTAGACTACCTATATACTGATACAGGATGTGTTTACTATTTAGACTACCTGTATACTGATACAGGGTGTGTGTTTACTATTTAGACTACCTGTATACTAGTACAGGGTGTGTGTTTACTGTTTAGACTACCTGTATACTAGTATAGGGTGTGTGTTTACTGTTTAGACTACCTGTATACTGATACAGGGTGTGTGTTTACTGTTTAGACTACCTGTATATTAGTACATGGTGTGTGTTTACTGTTTAGACTCTCTGTATACTAGTACAGGATGTGTGTTTATTGTTTAGACTACCTGTATACTAGTACAGGGTGTGTGTTTACTGTTTAGACTACCTGTATACTAGTACAGGGTGTGTGTTTACTGTTCAGACTCTCTGTATACTAGTACAGGATGTGTGTTTACTGTTTAGACTACCTGTATACTGGTACAGGGTGTGTGTTTACTGTTTAGACTACCTGTATACTGGTACAGGGTGTGTTTACTGCTTAAGACTACCTGTATACTAGTACAGAGTGTGTGTTTACTATTTAGACTACCTGTATACTGGTACAGGATGTGTTTACTATTTAGACTACCTGTATACTGATACAGGGTGTGTGTTTACTATTTAGACTATCTGTATACTAGTACAGGATGTGTGTTTATTCTACCTGTATACTGGTACAGGGTGTGTGTTTACTGTTTAGACTACCTGTATACTGGTACAGGGTGTGTGTTTACTGTTTAGACTACCTGTATACTGGTACAGGGTATGTTTACTGTTTAGACTACCTGTATACTGGTACAGGGTGTGTGTTTACTATTTAGACTACCTGTATACTAGTACAGGGTGTGTGTTTATTGTTTAGACTACCTGTATACTAGTACAGGGTGTGTGTTTACTGTTTAGACTACCTGTATACTGGTACAGGGTGTGTGTTTACTGTTTAGACTACCTGTATACTGGTACAGGGTGTGTGTTTACTATTTATACTACCTGTCTACTAGTACAAGGTGTGTGTTTACTGTTTAGACTACCTGTATACTAGTACAGTGTGTGTGTTTACTGTTTAGACTACCTGTATACTGGTACAGCAGACGGCAAGATTATGGAGATCTATAAAGGTGACATTAGAGTTCTAACACAGCTCGGAAAAGAACCATGTGGTAAGTAGTGCATTGTACTAGTTAGAAGTTGTAAAAAGAACATTGTACAGGTTATAAGCTGTAAGTAGAGCATTGTACAGGTTATAAGCTGTAAGTAGAGCATTGTACAGGTTAGAATCCATACATAGAGCATTGTACTGGTTAGAAGCTGTAAGTAGAGCCTTGTACAGGTTAGAAGCTGTAAGTAGAGCATTGTACAGGTTAGAAGCCATACATAGAGCATTGTACTGGTTAGAAGCAGTAAGTAGAGTATTGTACAGGTTAGAAGCCATACATAGAGCATTGTACTGGTTAGAAGCAGTAAGTAGTGCATTGTACTGGTTAGAAGCAGTAAGTAGAGCATTGTACTGGTTAGAAGTAGTAAGTAGAGCATTGTACTGGTTAGAAGCAGTAAGTAGAGCATTGTATTGGTTAGAAGCAGTAAGTAGTGCATTGTACTGGTTAGAAGCTGTAAGTAGAGCATTGTACTGGTTAGAAGCAGTAAGTAGTGCATTGTACTGGTTAGAAGCTGTAAGTAGTGCATTGTACTGGTTAGAAGCAGTAAGTAGAGCATTGTACTGGTTAGAAGCAGTAAGTAGAGCATTGTACTGGTTAGAAGCAATAAGTAGAGCATTGTACTGGTTAGAAGCAGTAAGTAGAGCATTGTACAGGTTAGATGCTGTACGTAGAGCATTGTACTGGTTAGATGCTGTACGTAGAGCATTGTACAGGTTAGAAGCTGTACGTAGAGCATTGTACTGGTTAGATGATGTACGTAGAGCATTGTACTGGTTAGATGCTGTACGTAGAGCAGTGTACTGGTTAGATGCTGTACGTAGAGCATTGTACTGGTTAGATGCTGTACGTAGAGCAGTGTACTGGTTAGATGCTGTACGTAGAGCAGTGTACTGGTTAGATGCTGTACGTAGAGCAGTGTACTGGTTAGATGCTGTACGTAGAGCAGTGTACTGGTTAGATGCTGTACATAGAGCATTGTACTGGTTAGATGCTGTATGTAGAGCAGTGTACTGGTTAGATGCTGTACGTAGAGCAGTGTACTGGTTAGATGCTGTACGTAGAGCATTGTACTGGTTAGATGCTGTACGTAGAGCAGTGTACTGGTTAGATGCTGTACGTAGAGCATTGTACTGGTTAGATGCTGTATGTAGAGCATTGTACTGGTTAGATGCTGTACGTAGAGCATTGTACTGGTTAGATGCTGTACGTAGAGCATTGTACTGGTTAGATGCTGTACGTAGAGCATTGTACTGGTTAGATGCTGTATGTAGAGCAGTGTACTGGTTAGATGCTGTACGTAGAGCATTGTACTGGTTAGATGCTGTACGTAGAGCAGTGTACTGGTTAGATGCTGTACGTAGAGCAGTGTACTGGTTAGATGCTGTACGTAGAGCATTGTACTGGTTAGATGCTGTACATAGAGCAGTGTACTGGTTAGATGCTGTACGTAGAGCAGTGTACTGGTTAGATGCTGTACGTAGAGCAGTGTACTGGTTAGATGCTGTATGTAGAGCAGTGTACTGGTTAGATGCTGTACGTAGAGCAGTGTACTGGTTAGATGCTGTACGTAGAGCAGTGTACTGGTTAGATGCTGTACGTAGAGCATTGTACTGGTTAGATGCTGTACGTAGAGTACTGGTTAGATGCTGTACGTAGAGCATTGTACTGGTTAGATGCTGTATGTAGAGCATTGTACTGGTTAGATGCTGTACGTAGAGCAGTGTACTGGTTAGATGCTGTACGTAGAGCAGTGTACTGGTTAGATGCTGTACGTAGAGCAGTGTACTGGTTAGATGCTGTATGTAGAGCAGTGTACTGGTTAGATGCTGTATGTAGAGCAGTGTACTGGTTAGATGCTGTACGTAGAGCATTGGAGAGTGGATCATTCCTGGGTTCAATTATTCAATGAAAGTCTAGATGAGGATCGGTGGTCTTTAATCTTTATTGCAAAGATAGAAACATGAATTTGTTTATTTTCACACTTGAACAGAAATTGTGTAATTATGTATTGTGTATGTTTTGAATATGATAACTGTTACGGCTGGAGTTCTATAGCCTATATATTCTGGAATATATTTAACTGTACACTAGTGTAGAGACTTTTATCTAAAATCGAGGCAATGTTGCAGATGTATCAATATAGGAACCTGGGTCCCATTTGAGCTAAAACAAATATGTATATATATAGATTTGTGGATATAATGCACATAAACTTTATATTGCTAGGTAGATTTGTGGATATAATTCACATAAACTTTATATTGCTATATAGATTTGTGGATATAATTCACATAAACTTTATATTGCTAGGTAGATTTGTGGATATAATGCACATAAACTTTATATTGCTATATAGATTTGTGGATATAATGCACATAAACTTTATATTGCTAGGTAGATTTGTGGATATAATGCACATAAACTTTATATTGCTAGGTAGATTTGTGGATATAATGCACATAAACTTTATATTGCTAGGTAGATTTGTGGATATAATGCACATAAACTTTATATTGCTATATAGATTTGTGGATATAATGCACATAAACTTTATATTGCTAGGTAGATTTGTGGATATAATGCACATAAACTTTATATTGCTATATAGATTTGTGGATATAATGCACATAAACTTTATATTGCTATATAGATTTGTGGATATAATGCACATAAACTTTATATTGCTAGGTAGATTTGTGGATATAATGCACATAAACTTTATATTGCTAGGTAGATTTGTGGATATAATGCACATAAACTTTATTATAGATTTGTGGATATAATGCACATAAACTTTATATTGCTAGGTAGATTTGTGGATATAATGCACATAAACTTTATATTGCTAGGTAGATTTGAGGATGAACCAACGTGTGGACGTCCACTTGGAATGAGGATTGACAAGGATGGCTATCTGATTGTAGTAGATGCGTATCTCGGGTTATTCAAGGTCAATGTGGCAACTGGTAACTGGTTATTTATTTCTGTGTTACTTGGGGAAACATTGTATAGTGACATTGTTACCTAGATAGATCATAACATAATTGATTACAGTGTTTGGTTGATGTAGATATTGTGCTAGAGTTGTGGCCGCCACCAGTGACTGGCTTCAGCTTTCAGGAAAGCTCGGTATCATCAAGTTTATATCATAGAATATTGAAATAGAAACAATATCTCCAGTACCATATGCAAGTTTATGTTCATCGAAGTACATGCATTCAATTACATTGTATATACCATTCCTAGCTCTAGTTCCGTTACAATTGGCATATCCTGTACAGATTAAATACATACATTGTATATACCATTCCTAGCTCTAGTTCCGTTACAATTGGTATATCCTGTACAGATTAAATACATACATTGTATATACCATTCCTAGCTCTAGTTCCGTTACAATTGGTATATCCTGTACAGATTAAATACATACATTGTATATACCATTCCTAGCTCTAGTTCCGTTACAATTGGTATATCCTGTACAGATTAAATACATACATTGTATATACCATTCCTAGCTCTAGTTCCGTTACAATTGGTATATCCTGTACAGATTAAATACATACATTGTATATACCATTCCTAGCTCTAGTTCCGTTACAATTGGTATATCCTGTACAGATTAAATACATACATTGCATATACCATTCCTGACTCTAGTTCCGTTACAATTGGCATATCCTGTACAGCTTAAACACATACATTGCATATACCATTCCTGACTCTACGAAGTAAAATAAAGTAAAGTGTCACCCCTACATCAGTACTTCCCGAATCTTATCCTTGGATGCCAGGCTGATAGGCAGGCAATCAGTAACCATTAATTAACCTCCCTCTCTGTAGGAATTGAGGGCGTCTTCTGTATAATGTAGTACCCTCGTAAGAATATAATGACTAACCTATTTCTGGATGCGTCGGTCGTCCCAATTAACCAGGAGGCAACGATGAATAAACGTATATAGAATAAGATTTAAAGAGAAGGGTGAATCAGTTGTCCAGTGATTAACACTTTGGACTGCATATTCAGAAATCTCAAGTACAACTTCCTCCCTATCATGTTAACATGTTCTTTTGAAAATGTCTATATTTCATGTCTGCTCTATAACTCATGAATTGCCAGAGGAATTGTTTAAATGACTTGAAAGAAATGTTAACCAAATCGGGATGATGTGGAGAGCGTAGGTTTCAGCCATGTTGGGTCAAGGTCACGCTTGAAATGAGTTTGAATCACTATTTTACGCTCCATAGCTCTTGCTAGATCAAGAGGATTTGCAGAATGAATGCGTATTGCTTCCTGATCACACTTAGAAACGTATAGTTAGAGTGATAGTAGTTCAAATTCTAATTTTTCTTGTCTGGTCCATAACCACCAAAAGAATTTTAAAATGACGTCGCACAACTGTTAACCATATTAAGACCATGTCCACTGTGCAGGTTTCAGCTACGGATGGTTTATGGTCAGGTATTTTGTGCTAGCTTGTATCTATACTGTTTGCAAAAACAAATTTATAGGACTGTGTACTGTATTACAGTGTTTGTCTCACAGACTGCACTCTTGTATAGGACTGTGTACTGTATTACAGTGTTTGTCTCACAGACTGCACTCTTGTATAGGACTGTATTACAGTGTTTGTCTCACATACTGCACTCTTGTATAGGACTATGTACTGTATTACAGTGTTTGTCTCACAGACTCCACTCTTGTATAGGACTATGTACTGTATTACAGTGTTTGTCTCACAGACTCCACTCTTGTATAGGACTGTATTACAGTGTTTGTCTCACAGACTGCACTCTTGTATAGGAATGTGTACTGTATTACAGTGTTTGTCTCACAGACTGCACTCTTGTATAGGACTGTGTACTGTATTACAGTGTTTGTCTCACAGACTGCACTCTTGTATAGGACTGTGTACTGTATTACAGTGTTTGTCTCACAGACTGCACTCTTGTATAGGACTGTGTACTGTATTACAGTGTTTGTCTCACAGACTCCACTCTTGTATAGGACTGTGTACTGTATTACAGTGTTTGTCTCACAGACTCCACTCTTGTATAGGACTGTATTACAGTGTTTGTCTCACATACTGCACTCTTGTATAGGACTGTGTACTGTATTACAGTGTTTGTCTCACAGACTCCACTCTTGTATAGGACTGTATTACAGTGTTTGTCTCACAGACTCCACTCTTGTATAGGACTGTATTACAGTGTTTGTCTCACAGACTCCACTCTTGTATAGGACTGTATTACAGTGTTTGTCTCACAGATTCCACTCTTGTATAGGAATGTGTACTGTATTACAGTGTTTGTCTCACATACTGCACTCTTGTATAGGACTGTATTACAGTGTTTGTCTCACAGACTCCACTCTTGTATAGGACTGTATTACAGTGTTTGTCTCACATACTGCACTCTTGTATAGGACTGTATTACAGTGTTTGTCTCACAGACTCCACTCTTGTATAGGACTGTGTTACAGTGTTTGTCTCACATACTGCACTCTTGTATAGGACTGTATTACAGTGTTTGTCTCACAGACTCCACTCTTGTATAGGACTGTGTACTGTATTACAGTGTTTGTCTCACAGACTCCACTCTTGTATAGGACTGTGTACTGTATTACAGTGTTTGTCTCACAGACTCCACTCTTGTATAGGACTGTATTACAGTGTTTGTCTCACATACTGCACTCTTGTATAGGACTGTATTACAGTGTTTGTCTCACAGACTCCACTCTTGTATAGGACTGTGTTACAGTGTTTGTCTCACATACTGCACTCTTGTATAGGACTGTATTACAGTGTTTGTCTCACAGACTCCACTCTTGTATAGGACTGTGTACTGTATTACAGTGTTTGTCTCACAGACTCCACTCTTGTATAGGACTGTATTACATTGTTTGTCTCACAGACTGCATTTATATGAAAAAGTTGGCAGTTTCTTACGGAGGTTGGTGCACCCAAGTACTGGTTAACCGCTGGAGCCTGCCCAGGAAAGGTGTTGTTAAGTAAACTGCCCGCCGGCGATATAGCCCAAAATGGTGCTGATGCAGGCGTAAAACCCGAAATATAACATAAATATAACATAACTCACAGACTGCACTCTTGTATAGGACTGTATTACAGTGTTTGTCTCACAGACTCCACTCTTGTATAGGACTGTATTACAGTGTTTGTCTCACAGACTCCACTCTTGTATAGGAATGTGTACTGTATTACAGTGTTTGTCTCACAGACTGCACTCTTGTATAGGACTGTGTACTGTATTACAGTGTTTGTCTCACAGACTCCACTCTTGTATAGGACTGTATTACAGTGTTTGTCTCACATACTGCACTCTTGTATAGGACTGTATTACAGTGTTTGTCTCACAGACTCCACTCTTGTATAGGACTGTGTTACAGTGTTTGTCTCACATACTGCACTCTTGTATAGGACTGTATTACAGTGTTTGTCTCACAGACTCCACTCTTGTATAGGACTGTGTACTGTATTACAGTGTTTGTCTCACAGACTCCACTCTTGTATAGGACTGTGTACTGTATTACAGTGTTTGTCTCACAGACTCCACTCTTGTATAGGACTGTATTACAGTGTTTGTCTCACATACTGCACTCTTGTATAGGACTGTATTACAGTGTTTGTCTCACAGACTCCACTCTTGTATAGGACTGTGTTACAGTGTTTGTCTCACAGACTGCACTCTTGTATAGGACTGTGTACTGTATTACAGTGTTTGTCTCACAGACTCCACTCTTGTATAGGACTGTGTACTGTATTACAGTGTTTGTCTCACATACTCCACTCTTGTATAGGACTGTATTACATTGTTTGTCTCACAGACTGCACTCTTGTATAGGACTGTATTACAGTGTTTGTCTCACATACTGCACTCTTGTATAGGACTGTGTGCTGTATTACAGTGTTTGTCTCACAGACTGCACTCTTGTATAGGACTGTATTACAGTGTTTGTCTCACAGACTCCACTCTTGTATAGGACTGTGTACTGTATTACAGTGTTTGTCTCACAGACTGCACTCTTGTATAGGACTATGTACTGTATTACAGTGTTTGTCTCACAGACTCCACTCTTGTATAGGACTGTGTACTGTATTACAGTGTTTGTCTCACAGACTCCACTCTTGTATAGGACTGTGTACTGTATTACAGTGTTTTTCTCACATACTGCACTCTTAATAAAACGGCGAGTGATACGGATGTCTCTTGGACTGTCTTCTGCAGGTGATCAAACTGTGTTATGGCCTTCAAGTGCACCAATCAATGGTAAGCTAGCGATGTTCATGAATGACCTTGACTTTGGACCAGACGGAACTATTTATATTTCTGACTCGAGTCAAGTTTGGGATCGACGTCACAACAGATACTGTTTACTGGAGGGAGAGTCAACTGGCAGGTTTGTTATGTGTATAGAATTACCTCCACTCCACACACACAATCAACCTTGGGGAGAGATGTTTGTTCTGCCAGTCAGTCTGTCCTGTCACACATTGTTTCTCTCAGTCAGTCTGTCCTGTCACACATTGTTTCTCTCAGTCTGTCCTGTCACACATTGTTTCTATCAGTCAGTCTGTCCTGTCAAACATTGTTTCTATCAGTCAGTCTGTCCTGTCACACGTTGTTTCTATCAGTCAGTCTGTCCTGTCACACATTGTTTCTATCAGTCAGCCTGTCCTGTCACACATTGTTTCTATCAGTCAGCTTGTCAAGGTCACATTGTTTCTATCAGTCAGTCTGTCATGTCACACATTGTTTCTATCAGTCAGCCTGTCCTGTCACACATTGTTTCTATCAGTCAGCCTGTCAAGGTCACATTGTTTCTATCAGTCAGTCTGTCCTGTCACACATTGTTTTTATCAGTCAGCCTGTCAAGGTCACATTGTTTCTGTGCGATAAATATAGACCTATGTCACCCACACTCATCAATCATTTATGTACATACCTATGCTATAGATGAACCATAATGCTCTTAGGGTCCAATGTCACAGTGTTCGTCATTGTCATTCAAACAATTTACCACTAATTGGATGTACTGTACTGGCTGCCACTTTAGCACAGTTGTTAGCATGTTCACTTCTCACCAATGCAAACCAGGTTTGATCCTCAGACCTGGAAGTATGTGAGATGGTACGCTTGTTACCAAATTGTATAGGTGGCTACTCTCTGGGTACTCCAGTTACCTCCCACAAGAGCAACAGTAACCCTCAGATACCGCCCATATGAGCAACAGTAACCCTCAGTTACCTCCCACATGAACAACAGTAACTCTCAGATACCTCCCACATGAGCAACAGTAACTCTCAGATACCTCCCACATGAGCAACAGTAACCCTCAGTTACCTCCCACATGAGCAACAGTAACTCTCAGATACCTCCCACATGAGCAACAGTAACTCTCAGATACCTCACACATGAGCAACAGTAACTCTCAGATACTGACCACATGAGCAACAGTAACTCTCAGATACCTCCCACATGAGCAACAGTAACTCTCAGTTACCTCCCACATGAGCAACAGTAACCCTCAGTTACCTCCCACATGAGCAACAGTAACCCTCAGTTACCTCCCACATGAGCAACAGTAACTCTCAGATACCTCCCACATGAGCAACAGTAACTCTCAGATACCTCACACATGAGCAACAGTAACTCTCAGATACCTCACACATGAGCAACAGTAACTCTCAGATACCTCCCACATGAGCAACAGTAACTCTCAGATACTGACCACATGAGCAACAGTAACCCTCAGTTACCTCCCACATGAGCAACAGTAATCCTCATTTACCTCCCACATGAGCAACAGTAACCCTCAGTTACCACCCACATGAGCAACAGTAATCCTCAGTTACCTCCCACATGAGCAACAGTAACTCTCAGATACCGCCCACATGAGCAACAGTAGCTCTCAGATACCTCCCACATGATCAACAGTAACCCTCAGTTACCACCCACATGAGCAACAGTAATCCTCAGTTACCTCCCACATGAGCAACAGTAACTCTCAGATACCACCCACATGAGCAACAGTAACTCAGATACCGCCCACATGAGCAACAGTAACTCTCAGATACCGCCCACATGAGCAACAGTAACTCTCAGATACCTCCCACATGAGCAACAGTAACTCTCAGATACTGACCACATGAGCAACAGTAACTCTCAGATACTGACCACATGAGCAACAGTAACCCTCAGTTACCTCCCACATGAGCAACAGTAACTCTCAGATACTGACCACATGAGCAACAGTAACTCTCAGATACTGACCACATGAGCAACAGTAACTCTCAGATACCTCCCACATGAGCAACAGTAACTCTCAGATACTGACCACATGAGCAACAGTAACTCTCAGATACTGACCACATGAGCAACAGTAACCCTCAGATACTGACCACATGAGCAACAGTAACCCTCAGTTACCTCCCACATGAGCAACAGTAACTCTCAGATACTGACCACATGAGCAACAGTAACTCTCAGATACTGACCACATGAGCAACAGTAACTCTCAGATACCTCCCACATGAGCAACAGTAACTCTCAGATACTGACCACATGAGCAACAGTAACCCTCAGATACCGCCCACATGAGCAACAGTAACCCTCAGATACCGCCCATATGAACAACAGTAACACTCAGATACTGACCACATGAGCAACAGTAACCCTCAGATACCGCCCACATGAGCAACAGTAACCCTCAGATACCGCCCACATGAGCAACAGTAACTCTCAGATACTGACCACATGAGCAACAGTAACCCTCAGTTACTGACCACATGAGCAACAGTAACTCTCAGATACTGACCACATGAGCAACAGTAACCCTCAGTTACCACCCACATGAGCAACAGTAATCCTCAGTTACCTCCCACATGAGCAACAGTAACTCTCAGATACCGCCCACATGAGCAACAGTAACTCTCAGATACCTCCCACATGAGCAACAGTAACTCAGATACCGCCCACATGAGCAACAGTAACTCTCAGATACCGCCCACATGAGCAACAGTAACTCTCAGATACCTCCCACATGAGCAACGGTAACTCTCAGATACCTCCCACATGAGCAACAGTAATCCTCAGTTACCTCCCACATGAGCAACAGTAACTCTCAGTTACCTCCCACATGAGCAACAGTAACTCTCAGATACCTCCCACATGAGCAACAGTAATCCTCAGTTACCTCCCACATGAGCAACAGTAACTCTCAGATACCTCCCACATGAGCAACAGTAACCCTCAGTTACCTCCCACATGAGCAACAGTAACTATCAGATACCTCCCACATGAGCAACAGTAACTCTCAGATACTGCCCACATGAGCAACAGTAACTCTCAGGTACTGCCCACATGAGCAACAGTAACTCTCAGATACCTCCCACATGAGCAACAGTAACTCTCAGATACTGCCCACATGAACAACAGTAACTATCAGATACCGCCCACATGTACAACAGTAACTCTCAGATACCTCCCACATGAACAACAGTAACTATCAGATACCGCCCACATGAGCAACAGTATCCCCAGATACCTCCCACATGAGCAACAGTAACTCTCAGATACCGCCCACATGAACAACAGTAACTCTCAGATACTGCCCACATGAGCAACAGTATCCCCAGATACCTCCCACATGAGCAACAGTAACCCTCAGTTACCTCCCACATGAGCAACAGTAACCCTCAGTTACCTCCCACATGAGCAACAGTAACCCTCAGTTACCTCCCACATGAGCAACAGTAACCCTCAGATAACACCCACATCAGCAACAGTAACCCTCAGATACCGCCCACATGAGCAACAGTAACCCTCAGTTAGCTCCCACATGAGCAACAGTAACCCTCAGATACCACCCACATCAGCAACAGTAACCCTCAGTTACCTCCCACATGAGCAACAGTAACCCTCAGTTACCTCCCACACGAGCAACATTAACCCTCAGTTACCTCCCACATGAGCAACAGTAACCCTCAGATACCGCCCACATGAGCAACAGTAACCCTCAGATAACACCCACATCAGCAACAGTAACCCTCAGTTACCTCCCACATGAGCAACAGTAACTCTCAGATACCGCCCACATGAGCAACAGTAACTCTCAGATACCTCCCACATGAGCAACAGTAACTCTCAGATACCTCCCACATGAGCAACAGTAACTCTCAGATACTGCCCACATGAGCAACAGTAACTCTCAGATACTGAGCAACAGTAACCCTCAGTTACCTCCCACATGAGCAACAGTAACTCTCAGATACCTCCCACATGAGCAACAGTAACCCTCAGATACCTCCCACATGAGCAACAGTAAGCCTCAGATACCTCCCATATGAGCAACAGTAACCCTCAGTTACCTCCCACATGAGCAACAGTAACCCTCCTCCATGCGCATATAAATAAATATATTATAAAGCCAAGATATGCTCGACGCAATTTTCGCAGTGTGTATCCTGAGTCAGTATTTCCAATAGCCCAGCATGTTTTCCTTCGACAGTCACTGGTATAAACATGTATTGCTCTCTCTGTACACTTATAGACTGTTCTCCTACAATCCTGCCACAAACACAACAGAGGAAGTGGTCACCGGTATACCATTTGCTAATGGTGTAACACTGATGAGAGATAAACAAGCCATTCTACTCACGTCCACCACAAATGCTGCAGTTTATAGGTAAGAAATAGGCCGAGTGGTTAAAGTCGTTCACTTGAAATCACCTTGCCCCTAACCAGTGTATGTTCCAATGACAATGTAGTTGTCAAATTCTTTCAATTAAGGAAGCCTGCTTGCAGAAGGTCAGTGGTTCTAGCAGGGTGCCCGAAATACTGCTCAGAGGGGCACCCAGGGTCTTCCTCTAGCAGGGTGCCCGAAATACTGCTCAGAGGGGCACCCAGGGTCTTCCTCTAGCAGGGTGCCCGAAATACTGCTCAGAGGGGCACCCAGGGTCTTCCTCTAGCAGGGTGCCCGAAATACTGCTCAGAGGGGCACCCAGGGTCTTCCTCTAGCAGGGTGCCCGAAATACTGCTCAGAGGGGCACCCAGGGTCTTCCTCTAGCAGGGTGCCCGAAATACTGCTCAGAGGGGCACCCAGGGTCTTCCTCTGCAAATAGTAGCTGGAGAGTCGCCATATAACCTAAATATTGGTGCGACTTTAAACCCCCAAAATAAACAAATAAACATTCAGGTAAGAAAGCCATTCTGCACATAATGCCACATTTTTCAGATACTATATAGATGGCCCTAAGTAGAGTATATTATTGTGTGTTTCTACCTTTCAGCAAGTACTAGATAGATGGCCCTAAGTAGGGTATATTATTGTGTGTTTCTACCTTTCAGGTACTATATAGGTGGCCCTAAGTAGGGTATATTATTGTGTGTTTCTACCTTTCAGGTACTAGATAGATGGCCCTAAGTAGGGTATATTATTGTGTGTTTCTATATTTCAGATACTATATAGATGGTCCTAAGTAGGGTATATTATTGTGTGTTTCTATCTTTCAGATACTATATAGATGGTCCTAAGTAGGGTATATTATTGTGTGTTTCTATCTTTCAGATACTATATAGATGGTCCTAAGTAGGGTATATTATTGTGTGTTTCTATCTTTCAGATACTATATAGATGGCCCTAAGTAGGGTATATTATTGTGTGTTTCTAATTTTCAGATACTATATAGATGGTCCTAAGTAGGGTATATTATTGTGTGTTTCTATCTTTCAGTAGATGCTATATAGATGGCCCTAAGTAGGGTATATTATTGTGTGTTTCTACCTTTCAGCAGGTACTAGATAGATGGCCCTAAGTAGGGTATATTATTGTGTGTTTCTATCTTTCAGATACTATATAGATGGTCCTAAGTAGGGTATATTATTGTGTGTTTCTACCTTTCAGGTACTATATAGGTGGCCCTAAGTAGGGTATATTATTGTGTGTTTCTACCTTTCAGCAGATATTATATACTAGTAGATGGCACTAAGTAGGGTATATTATTGTGTGTTTCTACCTGTCAGCAGATACTATATAGATGGCCCTAAGTAGGGTATATTATTGTGTGTTTCTACCTGTCAGCAGATACTAGATAGATGGTCCTAAGTAGGGTATATTATTGTGTGTTTCTATCTTTCAGATACTATATAGATGGCCCTAAGTAGGGTATATTATTGTGTGTTTCTATCTTTCAGGTACTATATAGATGGTCCTAAGTAGGGTATATTATTGTGTGTTTCTATCTTTCAGATACTATATAGATGGTCCTAAGTAGGGTATATTATTGTGTGTTTCTATCTTTCAGATACTATATAGATGGCCCTAAGTAGGGTATATTATTGTGTGTTTCTATCTTTCAGATACTATATAGATGGTCCTAAGTAGGGTCTATTATTGTGTGTTTCTATATTTCAGATACTATATAGATGGCCCTAAGTAGGGTATATTATTGTGTGTTTCTATCTTTCAGATACTATATAGATGGTCCTAAGTAGGGTCTATTATTGTGTGTTTCTATATTTCAGATACTATATAGATGGCCCTAAGTAGGGTATATTATTGTGTGTTTCTATCTTTCAGATACTATATAGATGGTCCTAAGTAGGGTATATTATTGTGTGTTTCTATCTTTCAGATACTATATAGATGGTCCTAAGTAGGGTATATTATTGTGTGTTTCTACCTTTCAGCAGATACTATATAGGTGGTCCTAAGTAGGGTATATTATTGTGTGTTTCTACCTTTCAGCAGATGCTAGATAGATGGCCCTAAGTAGGGTATATTATTGTGTGTTTCTATCTCTCAGATATTATATAGGTGGTCCTAAGTAGGGTATATTATTGTGTGTTTCTACCTTTCAGCAGATACTATATAGATGGCCCTAAGTAGGGTATATTATTGTGTGTTTCTATCTCTCAGATACTATATAGATGGCCCTAAGTAGGGTATATTATTGTGTGTTTCTATCTTTCAGATACTATATAGATGGTCCTAAGTAGGGTATATTATTGTGTGTTTCTATCTTTCAGTAGATGCTATATAGATGGCCCTAAGTAGGGTATATTATTGTGTGTTTCTACCGTTCAGCAGGTACTAGATAGATGGCCCTAAGTAGGGTATATTATTGTGTGTTTCTATCTTTCAGATACTATATAGATGGTCCTAAGTAGGGTATATTATTGTGTGTTTCTACCTTTCAGCAGATACTATATAGGTGGTCCTAAGTAGGGTATATTATTGTGTGTTTCTACCTTTCAGCAGATGCTAGATAGATGGCCCTAAGTAGGGTATATTATTGTGTGTTTCTATCTCTCAGATATTATATAGGTGGTCCTAAGTAGAGTATATTATTGTGTGTTTCTACCTGTCAGCAGATACTATATAGGTGGTCCTAAGTAGGGTATATTATTGTGTGTTTCTATCTTTCAGCAGATGCTATATAGATGACCCTAAGTAGGGTATATTATTGTGTGTTTCTATCTTTCAGCAGATGCTATATAGGTGACCCTAAGTAGGGTATATTATTGTGTGTTTCTATCTTTCAGATACTATATAGATGGCCCTAAGTAGGGTATATTAGTGTGTGTTTCTATCTTTCAGATACTATATAGGTGACCCTAAGTAGGGAATATTATTGTGTGTTTCTATCTTTCAGATACTATATAGGTGGCCCTAAGTAGGGTATATTATTGTGTGTTTCTACCTGTCAGCAGATACTATATAGATGGCCCTAAGTAGGGTATATTATTGTGTGTTTCTATCTTTCAGATACTATATAGGTGGCCCTAAGTAGGGTATATTATTGTGTGTTTCTATCTTTCAGCAGATATTATATACTCGTAGATGGCACTAAGTAGGTATATTATTGTGTGTTTCTACCTTTCAGATACTATATAGATGGTCCTAAGTAGGGTATGTTATTGTGTGTTTCTACCTGTCAGCAGATACTATATAGGTGACCCTAAGTAGGGTATATTATTGTGTGTTTCTACTTTTCAGCAGATACTATATAGATGACCCTAAGTAGGGTATATTATTGTGTGTTTCTATCTTTCAGCAGATACTATATAGGTGACCCTAAGTAGGGTATATTATTGTGTGTTTCTACCTTTCAGCAGATACTATATAGATGGTCCTAAGTAGGGTATATTATTGTATGTTTCTATCTTTCAGCAGATGCTATATAGGTGACCCTAAGTAGGGTATATTATTGTGTGTTTCTATCTTTCAGATACTATATAGATGGTCCTAAGTAGGGTATATTATTGTGTGTTTCTACTTTTCAGCAGATACTATATAGGAGACCCTAAGTAGGGTATATTATTGTGTGTTTCTACCTTTCAGATACTATATAGGTGGTCCTAAGTAGGGTATATTATTGTGTGTTTCTATCTTTCAGATACTAGATAGATGGCCCTAAGTAGGGTATATTATTGTGTGTTTCTACTTTTCAGCAGATGCTAGATAGATGGTCCTAAGTAAGGTATATTATTGTGTGTTTCTATCTTTCAGCAGATACTATATAGATGGTCCTAAGTAGGGTATATTATTGTATGTTTCTATCTTTCAGCAGATACTATATAGATGGTCCTAAGTAGGGTATATTATTGTGTGTTTCTATCTTTCAGCAGATACTATATAGATGGTCCTAAGTAGGGTATATTATTGTGTGTTTCTATCTTTCAGCAGATACTATATAGATGGTTCTAAGTAGGGTATATTATTGTGTGTTTCTACTTTTCAGCAGATACTATATAGGTGACCCTAAGTAGGGTATATTATTGTGTGTTTCTATCTTTCAGATAGTATATAGATGGCCCTAAGTAGGGTATATTATTGTGTGTTTCTATCTTTCAGATACTATATAGATGGCCCTAAGTATGGTATATTATTGTGTGTTTCTATCTTTCAGATACTATATAGATGGTACTAAGTAGGGTATATTATTGTGTGTTTTTACCTTTCAGCAGATATTATATAGATGACCCTAAGTAGCGTATAGTATTGTGTGTTTCTACCTTTCAGCAGATATTATATAGATGACCCTAAGTAGGCTATATTATTGTGTGTTTCTACCTTTCAGCAGATATTATATAGATGGTCCTAAGTAGGGTATATTATTGTGTGTTTCTACCTTTCAGGTACTATATAGGTGACCCTAAGTAGGGAATATTATTGTGTGTTTCTACCTTTCAGCAGCTATTATATAGGTGGCCCTAAGTAGGGTATATTATTATGTGTTTCTACCTTTCAGCAGGTACTATATAAATGGCCCTAAGTAGGGTATATTATAGTATGTTTCTATCTTTCAGATACTATATAGGTGGCCCTAAGTAGGGTATATTATTGTGTGTTTCTACCTTTCAGCAGGTACTAGATAGATGGCCCTAAGTAGGGTATATTATTGTGTTTTTCTATATTTCAGATACTATATAGATGGCCCTAAGTAGGGTATATTATTGTGTGTTTCTATCTTTCAGATACTATATAGATGGCCCTAAGTAGGGTATATTATTGTGTGTTTCTACCTTTCAGATACTATATAGATGGCCCTAAGTAGGGTATATTATTGTGTGTTTTACCTTCAGCAGTTTGTGTGTGGGTTTTTGTGTGTTTTATCTTTCAGATACTATATAGATGGCCCTAAGTAGGGTATATTATTGTGTGTTTCTACCTTTCAGATACTATATAGATGGCCCTAAGTAGGGTATATTATTGTGTGTTTCTATCTTTCAGATACTATATAGATGGCCCTAAGTAGGGTATATTATTGTGTGTTTCTATCTTTCAGATACTATATAGATGCCCTAAGTAGGGTATATTATTGTGTGTTTCTATCTTTCAGATACTATATAGATGGTCCTAAGTAGGGTATATTATTGTGTGTTTCTATCTTTCAGATACTATATAGATGACCCTAAGTAGGGTATATTATTGTGTGTTTCTATCTTTCAGATACTATATAGATGACCCTAAGTAGGGTATATTATTGTGTGTTTCTATCTTTCAGATATTATATAGGTGGTCCTAAGTAGGGTATATTATTGTGTGTTTCTATCTTTCAGCAGATGCTATATAGATGGTTCTAAGTAGGGTATATTATTGTGTGTTTCTATCTTTCAGATACTATATAGATGGTCCTAAGTAGGGTATATTATTGTGTGTTTCTATCTTTCAGATACTATATAGATTGTCCTAAGTAGGGTATATTATTGTGTGTTTCTATCTTTCAGCAGATACTATATAGATGGTCCTAAGTAGGGTATATTATTGTGTGTTTCTACCTTTCAGATACTATATAGATTGTCCTAAGTAGGGTATATTATTGTGTGTTTCTATCTTTCAGATACTATATAGATGGTCCTAACTAGGGTATATTATTGTGTGTTTCTATCTTTCAGATACTATATAGATGGCCCTAAGTAGGGTATATTATTGTGTGTTTCTATCTTTCAGATACTATATAGATGGTCCTAAGTAGGTATATTATTGTGTGTTTCTATATTTCAGCAGATACTATATAGGTGACCCTAAGTAGGGTATATTATTGTGTGTTTCTACTTTTCAGCAGATACTATATAGATGGCCCTAAGTAGGGTATATTATTGTGTGTTTCTTTCTTTCAGCAGATACTATATAGGTGACCCTAAATAGGGTATATTATTGTGTGTTTCTACTTTTCAGCAGATACTATATAGGTGACCCTAAGTAGGGTATATTATTGTGTGTTTCTACTTTTCAGCAGATACTATATAGGTGACCCTAAGTAGGGTATATTATTGTGTGTTTCTATCTTTCAGATACTATATAGATGGTCCTAAGTAGGGTATATTATTGTGTGTTTCTACCTTTCAGGTACTATATAGGTGACCCTAAGTAGGGTATATTATTGTGTGTTTCTATCTTTCAACAGATACTATATAGATGGTCCTAAGTAGGGTATATTATTGTGTGTTTCTATCTTTCAGCAGATGCTAGATAGATGGCCCTAAGTACGGTATATTATTGTGTGTTTCTATCTTTCAGTAGATGCTATATAGATGGTCCTAAGTAGAGTATATTATTGTGTGTTTCTATCTTTCAGCAGATGCTATATAGATGGTTCTAAGTAGGGTATATTATTGTGTGTTTCTATCTTTCAGATACTATATAGATGGTCCTAAGTAGGGTATATTATTGTGTGTTTCTATCTTTCAGATACTATATAGATGACCCTAAGTAGGGTATATTATTGTGTGTTTCTATCTTTCAGATACTATATAGATGGTCCTAAGTAGGGTATATTATTGTGTGTTTCTATCTTTCAGATACTATATAGCATATATTATTGTGTGTTTCTATCTTTCAGATGCTAGATAGATGGCCCTAAGTAGGGTATATTATTGTGTGTTTCTATCTTTCAGCAGATACTATATAGGTGGTCCTAAGTAGGGTATATTATTGTGTGTTTCTATCTTTCAGATACTATATAGATGGTCCTAAGTAGGGTATATTATTGTGTGTTTCTATCTTTCAGCAGATACTATATAGATGGTCCTAAGTAGGGTATATTATTGTGTGTTTCTATCTTTCAGATACTATATAGGTGGTCCTAAGTAGGGTATATTATTGTGTGTTTCTATCTCTCAGCAGATACTAGATAGATGGTCCTAAGTAGGGTACATTAGTGTGTGTTTCTATCTTTCAGGTACTATATAGATGGCCCTAAGTAGGGTATATTATTGTGTGTTTCTATCTTTCAGATTCCGCCTCCGTGGTCGAGTGGTTAAGGTCGCTGACTTGTATACCACTGTAACCTATCATCACTGATGGTCACGGGTTCGAGCCCAGCTCAGACCGTGTCTCATTTATATGAAAAATTTGGCAGTTTCTTACGGAGGTTGGTGCACCCAAGTACTGGTTAACCGCTGGAGCCTGCCCATGAAAGGTGTTGTTTGGTAAACTGCCCGCCGGCGATATAGCCCAAAATGGTGCTGATGCAGGCGTAAAACCCGAAATATAACATAACTATCTTTCAGATACTATATAGATGGCCCTAAGAAGGGTATATTATTGTGTGTTTCTACCTTTCAGCAGATACTAGATAGATGGCCCTAAGTAGGGTATATTATTGTGTGTTTCTATCTTTCAGCAGGTATTATATACTCGTAGATGGCACTAAGTAGGTATATTATTGTGTGTTTCTACCTTTCAGATACTATATAGATGGTCCTAAGTAGGGTATATTATTGATTGTTTCTATCTTTCAGCAGGTATTATATACTCGTAGATGGCACTAAGTAGGTATATTATTGTGTGTTTCTACCTTTCAGATACTATATAGATGGTCCTAAGTAGGTATATTATTGTGTCTTTCTATCTTTCAGATACTATATAGATTGTCCTAAGTAGGGTATATTATTGTGTGTTTCTATCTCTCAGATATTATATAGGTGGTCCTAAGTAGGGTATATTATTGTGTGTTTCTATCTTTCAGCAGATACTATATAGATGGTCCTAAGTAGGGTATATTATTGTGTGTTTCTATCTTTCAGCAGATACTATATAGATGGTCCTAAGTAGGGTATATTATTGTGTGTTTCTATCTTTCAGCAGATACTATATAGGTGGTCCTAAGTAGGGTATATTATTGTGTGTTTCTATCTTTCAGCAGATACTATATAGATGGTCCTAAGTAGGGTATATTATTGTATGTTTCTACCTTTCAGCAGATACTATATAGATGGCCCTAAGTAGGGTATATTATTGTGTTTCTACCTTTCAGATACTATATAGATGGTCCTAAGTAGGGTATATTATTGTATGTTTCTATCTTTCAGATACTATATAGATTGTCCTAAGTAGGGTATATTATTGTGTGTTTCTATCTTTCAGATACTATATAGATGGTCCTAAGTAGGGTATATTATTGTGTGTTTCTATCTTTCAGATACTATATAGATGGCCCTAAGTAGGGTATATTATTGTGTGTTTCTATCTTTCAGATACTATATAGATGGTCCTAAGTAGGGTATATTATTGTGTGTTTCTATCTTTCAGATACTATATAGATGGCCCTAAGTAGGGTATATTATTGTGTGTTTCTATCTTTCAGATACTATATAGATGGCCCTAAGTAGGGTATATTATTGTGTGTTTCTATCTTTCAGATACTATATAGATGGTCCTAAGTAGGGTATATTATTGTGTGTTTCTATCTTTCAGATACTATATAGATGGTCCTAAGTAGGGTATATTATTGTGTGTTTCTACCTTTCAGATACTATATAGATGGTTCTAAGTAGGGTATATTATTGTGTGTTTCTATCTTTCAGATACTATATAGGTGGTCCTAAGTAGGGTATATTATTGTGTGTTTCTATCTCTCAGATACTAGATAGATGGCCCTAAGTAGGGTATATTATTGTGTGTTTCTATCTTTCAGATACTATATAGGTGGCCCTAAGTAGGGTATATTATTGTGTGTTTCTACCTGTCAGCAGATACTATATAGGTGGTCCTAAGTAGGGTATATTATTGTGTGTTTCTATCTTTCAGCAGATGCTATATAGGTGACCCTAAGTAGGGTATATTATTGTGTGTGTTTCTATCTTTCAGATGCTATATAGGTGGCCCTAAGTAGGGTATATTATTGTGTGTTTCTATCTTTCAGATACTATATAGATGGCCCTAAGTAGGGTATATTATTGTGTGTTTCTACCTTTCAGATACTATATAGATTGTCCTAAGTAGGGTATATTATTGTGTGTTTCTATCTTTCAGATACTATATAGATGGCCCTAAGTAGGGTATATTATTGTGTGTTTCTACCTTTCAGATACTATATAGATTGTCCTAAGTAGGGTATATTATTGTGTGTTTCTACCTTTCAGCAGATACTATATTGGTGGTCCTATGTAGGGTATATTATTGTGTGTTTCTACCTTTCAGCAGGTACTATATAGATGGCCCTAAGTAGGGTATATTATTGTGTGTTTCTACCTTTCAGCAGATGCTATATAGATGGCCCTAAGTAGGGTATATTATTGTGTGTTTCTACCTTTCAGCAGATACTATATAAGTGGTCCTAAGTAGGGTATATTATTGTGTGTTTCTACCTTTCAGCAGATGCTATATAGATGGCCCTAAGTAGGGTATATTATTGTGTGTTTCTACCTTTCAGCAGATACTATATAGGTGGTCCTAAGTAGGGTATATTATTGTGTGTTTCTATCTCTCAGATATTATATAGGTGGTCCTAAGTAGGGTATATTATTGTGTGTTTCTATCTTTCAGCAGATACTATATAGATGGTCCTAAGTAGGGTATATTATTGTGTGTTTCTATCTTTCAGCAGATACTATATAGATGGTCCTAAGTAGGGTATATTATTGTGTGTTTCTATCTTTCAGCAGATACTATATAGGTGGTCCTAAGTAGGGTATATTATTGTGTGTTTCTATCTTTCAGCAGATACTATATAGATGGTCCTAAGTAGGGTATATTATTGTATGTTTCTACCTTTCAGCAGATACTATATAGATGGCCCTAAGTA
>JABXNX010000100.1:73452-90960 GCA_014843695.1 Archivesica marissinica
CTAAGTAGGGTATATTATTGTGTGTTTCTATCTTTCAGATACTATATAGATGGTCCTAAGTAGGGTATATTATTGTGTGTTTCTATCTTTCAGATACTATATAGCATATATTATTGTGTGTTTCTATCTTTCAGATGCTAGATAGATGGCCCTAAGTAGGGTATATTATTGTGTGTTTCTATCTTTCAGCAGATACTATATAGGTGGTCCTAAGTAGGGTATATTATTGTGTGTTTCTATCTTTCAGATACTATATAGATGGTCCTAAGTAGGGTATATTATTGTGTGTTTCTATCTTTCAGCAGATACTATATAGATGGTCCTAAGTAGGGTATATTATTGTGTGTTTCTATCTTTCAGATACTATATAGGTGGTCCTAATTAGGGTATATTATTGTGTGTTTCTATCTCTCAGCAGATACTAGATAGATGGTCCTAAGTAGGGTACATTAGTGTGTGTTTCTATCTTTCAGGTACTATATAGATGGCCCTAAGTAGGGTATATTATTGTGTGTTTCTATCTTTCAGATTCCGCCTCCGTGGTCGAGTGGTTAAGGTCGCTGACTTGTATACCACTGTAACCTATCATCACTGATGGTCACGGGTTCGAGCCCAGCTCAGACCGTGTCTCATTTATATGAAAAATTTGGCAGTTTCTTACGGAGGTTGGTGCACCCAAGTACTGGTTAACCGCTGGAGCCTGCCCATGAAAGGTGTTGTTTGGTAAACTGCCCGCCGGCGATATAGCCCAAAATGGTGCTGATGCAGGCGTAAAACCCGAAATATAACATAACTATCTTTCAGATACTATATAGATGGCCCTAAGAAGGGTATATTATTGTGTGTTTCTACCTTTCAGCAGATACTAGATAGATGGCCCTAAGTAGGGTATATTATTGTGTGTTTCTATCTTTCAGCAGGTATTATATACTCGTAGATGGCACTAAGTAGGTATATTATTGTGTGTTTCTACCTTTCAGATACTATATAGATGGTCCTAAGTAGGGTATATTATTGATTGTTTCTATCTTTCAGCAGGTATTATATACTCGTAGATGGCACTAAGTAGGTATATTATTGTGTGTTTCTACCTTTCAGATACTATATAGATGGTCCTAAGTAGGTATATTATTGTGTCTTTCTATCTTTCAGCAGGTATTATATACTCGTAGATGGCACTAAGTAGGTATATTATTGTGTGTTTCTACCTTTCAGATACTATATAGATGGTCCTAAGTAGGTATATTATTGTGTCTTTCTATCTTTCAGATACTATATAGATTGTCCTAAGTAGGGTATATTATTGTGTGTTTCTATCTCTCAGATATTATATAGGTGGTCCTAAGTAGGGTATATTATTGTGTGTTTCTATCTTTCAGCAGATACTATATAGATGGTCCTAAGTAGGGTATATTATTGTGTGTTTCTATCTTTCAGCAGATATTATATAGATGGTCCTAAGTAGGGTATATTATTGTGTGTTTCTATCTTTCAGCAGATACTATATAGGTGGTCCTAAGTAGGGTATATTATTGTGTGTTTCTATCTTTCAGCAGATACTATATAGATGGTCCTAAGTAGGGTATATTATTGTATGTTTCTACCTTTCAGCAGATACTATATAGATGGCCCTAAGTAGGGTATATTATTGTGTTTCTACCTTTCAGATACTATATAGATGGTCCTAAGTAGGGTATATTATTGTATGTTTCTATCTTTCAGATACTATATAGATTGTCCTAAGTAGGGTATATTATTGTGTGTTTCTATCTTTCAGATACTATATAGATGGTCCTAAGTAGGGTATATTAGTGTGTGTTTCTATCTTTCAGATACTATATAGATGGCCCTAAGTAGGGTATATTATTGTGTGTTTCTATCTTTCAGATACTATATAGATGGCCCTAAGTAGGGTATATTATTGTGTGTTTCTATCTTTCAGATACTATATAGATGGCCCTAAGTAGGGTATATTATTGTGTGTTTCTATCTTTCAGATACTATATAGATGGCCCTAAGTAGGGTATATTATTGTGTGTTTCTACCTTTCAGATACTATATAGATTGTCCTAAGTAGGGTATATTATTGTGTGTTTCTATCTTTCAGATACTATATAGATGGCCCTAAGTAGGGTATATTATTGTGTGTTTCTATCTTTCAGATACTATATAGATGGCCCTAAGTAGGGTATATTATTGTGTGTTTCTATCTTTCAGATACTATATAGATGGTCCTAAGTAGGGTATATTATTGTGTGTTTCTATCTTTCAGATACTATATAGATGGCCCTAAGTAGGGTATATTAGTGTGTGTTTCTATCTCTCAGATACTATATGGATGGCCCTAAGTAGGGTATATTATTGTGTGTTTCTACCTTTCAGATACTATATAGATGGTCCTAAGTAGGGTATATTATTGTGTGTTTCTATCTTTCAGATACTATATAGATGGCCCTAAGTAGGGTATATTATTGTGTGTTTCTATCTTTCAGATACTATATAGATTGTCCTAAGTAGGGTATATTATTGTGTGTTTCTATCTTTCAGATACTATATAGATGGCCCTAAGTAGGGTATATTATTGTGTGTTTCTACCTTTCAGATACTATATAGATTGTCCTAAGTAGGGTATATTATTGTGTGTTTCTACCTTTCAGATACTATATAGATTGTCCTAAGTAGGGTATATTATTGTGTGTTTCTATCTTTCAGATACTATATAGATGGCCCTAAGTAGGGTATATTATTGTGTGTTTCTATCTCTCAGATACTATATAGATGGCCCTAAGTAGTGTATATTATTGTGTGTTTCTACCTTTCAGATACTATATAGATGGTCCTAAGTAGGGTATATTATTGTGTGTTTCTATCTTTCAGATACTATATAGATGGCCCTAAGTAGGGTATATTATTGTGTGTTTCTATCTTTCAGATACTATATAGATGGTCCTAAGTAGGGTATATTATTGTGTGTTTCTATCTTTCAGATACTATATAGATGGCCCTAAGTAGGGTATATTATTGTGTGTTTCTACCTTTCAGATACTATATAGATTGTCCTAAGTAGGGTATATTATTGTGTGTTTCTACCTTTCAGATACTATATAGATGGTCCTAAGTAGGGTATATTATTGTGTGTTTCTATCTTTCAGATACTATATAGATGGCCCTAAGTAGGGTATATTATTGTGTGTTTCTACCTTTCAGATACTATATAGATTGTCCTAAGTAGGGTATATTATTGTGTGTTTCTACCTTTCAGCAGATACTATATTGGTGGTCCTATGTAGGGTATATTATTGTGTGTTTCTACCTTTCAGCAGGTACTATATAGATGGCCCTAAGTAGGGTATATTATTGTGTGTTTCTACCTTTCAGCAGATGCTATATAGATGGCCCTAAGTAGGGTATATTATTGTGTGTTTCTACCTTTCAGCAGATACTATATAAGTGGTCCTAAGTAGGGTATATTATTGTGTGTTTCTACCTTTCAGCAGATGCTATATAGATGGCCCTAAGTAGGGTATATTATTGTGTGTTTCTACCTTTCAGCAGATACTATATAGGTGGTCCTAAGTAGGGTATATTATTGTGTGTTTCTATCTCTCAGATATTATATAGGTGGTCCTAAGTAGGGTATATTATTGTGTGTTTCTACCTTTCAGCAGATACTATATAGATGGCCCTAAGTAGGGTATATTATTGTGTGTTTCTATCTTTCAGCAGATACTATATAGATGGCCCTAAGTAGGGTATATTATTGTATGTTTCTATCTTTCAGCAGATACTATATAGATGGTCCTAAGTAGGGTATATTATTGTGTGTTTCTATCTTTCAGCAGATACTATATAGATGGTCCTAAGTAGGGTATATTATTGTATGTTTCTACCTTTCAGCAGATACTATATAGATGGTTCTAAGTAGGGTATATTATTGTGTGTTTCTACTTTTCAGCAGATACTATATAGATTGTCCTAAGTAGGGTATATTATTGTGTGTTTCTATCTTTCAGCAGATACTATATAGATGGTCCTAAGTAGGGTATATTATTGTATGTTTCTACCTTTCAGCAGATACTATATAGATGGCCCTAAGTAGGGTATATTATTGTGTGTTTCTATCTTTCAGCAGATACTATATAGATGGTCCTAAGTAGGGTATATTATTGTGTGTTTCTATCTTTCAGCAGATACTATATAGATGGTCCTAAGTTGGGTATATTATTGTGTGTTTCTATCTTTCAGATACTATATAGGTGGTCCTAAGTAGGGTATATTATTGTGTGTTTCTATCTCTCAGCAGATACTAGATAGATGGTCCTAAGTAGGGTATATTAGTGTGTGTTTCTATCTTTCAGGTACTATATAGATGGCCCTAAGTAGGGTATATTATTATGTGTTTCTATCTTTCAGATTCCGCCTCCGTGGTCGAGTGGTTAAGGTCGCTGACTTGTATACCACTGTAACCTATCATCACTGATGGTCACGGGTTCGAGCCCAGCTCAGACCGTGTCTCATTTATATGAAAAATTTGGCAGTTTCTTACGGAGGTTGGTGCACCCAAGTACTGGTTAACCGCTGGAGCCTGCCCATGAAAGGTGTTGTTTGGTAAACTGCCCGCCGGCGATATAGCCCAAAATGGTGCTGATGCAGGCGTAAAACCTGAAATATAACATAACTATCTTTCAGATACTATATAGATGGCCCTAAGAAGGGTATATTATTGTGTGTTTCTACCTTTCAGCAGATACTAGATAGATGGCCCTAAGTAGGGTATATTATTGTGTGTTTCTATCTTTCAGCAGGTATTATATACTCGTAGATGGCACTAAGTAGGTATATTATTGTGTGTTTCTACCTTTCAGATACTATATAGATGGTCCTAAGTAGGGTATATTATTGATTGTTTCTATCTTTCAGCAGGTATTATATACTCGTAGATGGCACTAAGTAGGTATATTATTGTGTGTTTCTACCTTTCAGATACTATATAGATGGTCCTAAGTAGGTATATTATTGTGTCTTTCTATCTTTCAGATACTATATAGATTGTCCTAAGTAGGGTATATTATTGTGTGTTTCTATCTCTCAGATATTATATAGGTGGTCCTAAGTAGGGTATATTATTGTGTGTTTCTATCTTTCAGCAGATGCTATATAGATGGTTCTAAGTAGGGTATATTATTGTGTGTTTCTATCTTTCAGATACTATATAGATGGTCCTAAGTAGGGTATATTATTGTGTGTTTCTATCTTTCAGATACTATATAGATGACCCTAAGTAGGGTATATTATTGTGTGTTTCTATCTTTCAGATACTATATAGATGGTCCTAAGTAGGGTATATTATTGTGTGTTTCTATCTTTCAGATACTATATAGCATATATTATTGTGTGTTTCTATCTTTCAGATGCTAGATAGATGGCCCTAAGTAGGGTATATTATTGTGTGTTTCTATCTTTCAGCAGATACTATATAGGTGGTCCTAAGTAGGGTATATTATTGTGTGTTTCTATCTTTCAGATACTATATAGATGGTCCTAAGTAGGGTATATTATTGTGTGTTTCTATCTTTCAGATACTATATAGGTGGTCCTAAGTAGGGTATATTATTGTGTGTTTCTATCTCTCAGCAGATACTAGATAGATGGTCCTAAGTAGGGTACATTAGTGTGTGTTTCTATCTTTCAGGTACTATATAGATGGCCCTAAGTAGGGTATATTATTGTGTGTTTCTATCTTTCAGATTCCGCCTCCGTGGTCGAGTGGTTAAGGTCGCTGACTTGTATACCACTGTAACCTATCATCACTGATGGTCACGGGTTCGAGCCCAGCTCAGACCGTGTCTCATTTATATGAAAAATTTGGCAGTTTCTTACGTAGGTTGGTGCACCCAAGTACTGGTTAACCGCTGGAGCCTGCCCATGAAAGGTGTTGTTTGGTAAACTGCCCGCCGGCGATATAGCCCAAAATGGTGCTGATGCAGGCGTAAAACCCGAAATATAACATAACTATCTTTCAGATACTATATAGATGGCCCTAAGAAGGGTATATTATTGTGTGTTTCTACCTTTCAGCAGATACTAGATAGATGGCCCTAAGTAGGGTATATTATTGTGTGTTTCTATCTTTCAGCAGGTATTATATACTCGTAGATGGCACTAAGTAGGTATATTATTGTGTGTTTCTACCTTTCAGATACTATATAGATGGTCCTAAGTAGGGTATATTATTGATTGTTTCTATCTTTCAGCAGGTATTATATACTCGTAGATGGCACTAAGTAGGTATATTATTGTGTGTTTCTACCTTTCAGATACTATATAGATGGTCCTAAGTAGGTATATTATTGTGTGTTTCTATCTTTCAGCAGGTATTATATACTCGTAGATGGCACTAAGTAGGTATATTATTGTGTGTTTCTACCTTTCAGATACTATATAGATGGTCCTAAGTAGGTATATTATTGTGTCTTTCTATCTTTCAGATACTATATAGATTGTCCTAAGTAGGGTATATTATTGTGTGTTTCTATCTCTCAGATATTATATAGGTGGTCCTAAGTAGGGTATATTATTGTGTGTTTCTATCTTTCAGCAGATACTATATAGATGGTCCTAAGTAGGGTATATTATTGTGTAATTTCTATCTTTCAGCAGATACTATATAGATGGTCCTAAGTAGGGTATATTATTGTGTGTTTCTATCTTTCAGCAGATACTATATAGGTGGTCCTAAGTAGGGTATATTATTGTGTGTTTCTATCTTTCAGCAGATACTATATAGATGGTCCTAAGTAGGGTATATTATTGTATGTTTCTACCTTTCAGCAGATACTATATAGATGGCCCTAAGTAGGGTATATTATTGTGTGTTTCTACCTTTCAGATACTATATAGATGGTCCTAAGTAGGGTATATTATTGTATGTTTCTATCTTTCAGATACTATATAGATTGTCCTAAGTAGGGTATATTATTGTGTGTTTCTATCTTTCAGATACTATATAGATGGTCCTAAGTAGGGTATATTAGTGTGTGTTTCTATCTTTCAGATACTATATAGATGGCCCTAAGTAGGGTATATTATTGTGTGTTTCTATCTTTCAGATACTATATAGATGGCCCTAAGTAGGGTATATTATTGTGTGTTTCTATCTTTCAGATACTATATAGATGGCCCTAAGTAGGGTATATTATTGTGTGTTTCTATCTTTCAGATACTATATAGATGGCCCTAAGTAGGGTATATTATTGTGTGTTTCTACCTTTCAGATACTATATAGATTGTCCTAAGTAGGGTATATTATTGTGTGTTTCTATCTTTCAGATACTATATAGATGGCCCTAAGTAGGGTATATTATTGTGTGTTTCTATCTTTCAGATACTATATAGATGGCCCTAAGTAGGGTATATTATTGTGTGTTTCTATCTTTCAGATACTATATAGATTGTCCTAAGTAGGGTATATTATTGTGTGTTTCTATCTTTCAGATACTATATAGATGGCCCTAAGTAGGGTATATTAGTGTGTGTTTCTATCTCTCAGATACTATATAGATGGCCCTAAGTAGGGTATATTATTGTGTGTTTCTACCTTTCAGATACTATATAGATGGTCCTAAGTAGGGTATATTATTGTGTGTTTCTATCTTTCAGATACTATATAGATGGCCCTAAGTAGGGTATATTATTGTGTGTTTCTATCTTTCAGATACTATATAGATTGTCCTAAGTAGGGTATATTATTGTGTGTTTCTATCTTTCAGATACTATATAGATGGCCCTAAGTAGGGTATATTATTGTGTGTTTCTACCTTTCAGATACTATATAGATTGTCCTAAGTAGGGTATATTATTGTGTGTTTCTACCTTTCAGATACTATATAGATTGTCCTAAGTAGGGTATATTATTGTGTGTTTCTATCTTTCAGATACTATATAGATGGCCCTAAGTAGGGTATATTATTGTGTGTTTCTACCTTTCAGATACTATATAGATTGTCCTAAGTAGGGTATATTATTGTGTGTTTCTACCTTTCAGCAGATACTATATAGGTGGTCCTAAGTAGGGTATATTATTGTGTGTTTCTATCTTTCAGATGCTATATAGATGGCCCTAAGTAGGGTATATTATTGTGTGTTTCTACCTTTCAGATACTATATAGATTGTCCTAAGTAGGGTATATTATTGTGTGTTTCTACCTTTCAGCAGATACTATATAGGTGGTCCTATGTAGGGTATATTATTGTGCGTTTCTACCTTTCAGCAGGTACTATATAGATGGCCCTAAGTAGGGTATATTATTGTGTGTTTCTACCTTTCAGCAGATACTATATAGGTGGTCCTAAGTAGGGTATATTATTGTGTGTTTCTACCTTTCAGCAGATACTATATAGGTGGTCCTAAGTAGGGTATATTATTGTGTGTTTCTACCTTTCAGCAGATGCTATATAGATGGCCCTAAGTAGGGTATATTATTGTGTGTTTCTACCTTTCAGCAGATACTATATAGGTGGTCCTAAGTAGGGTATATTATTGTGTGTTTCTATCTCTCAGATATTATATAGGTGGTCCTAAGTAGGGTATATTATTGTGTGTTTCTACCTTTCAGCAGATACTATATAGATGGCCCTAAGTAGGGTATATTATTGTGTGTTTCTATCTTTCAGCAGATACTATATAGATGGCCCTAAGTAGGGTATATTATTGTATGTTTCTATCTTTCAGCAGATACTATATAGATGGTCCTAAGTAGGGTATATTATTGTGTGTTTCTATCTTTCAGCAGATACTATATAGATGGTCCTAAGTAGGGTATATTATTGTATGTTTCTACCTTTCAGCAGATACTATATAGATGGTTCTAAGTAGGGTATATTATTGTGTGTTTCTACTTTTCAGCAGATACTATATAGATTGTCCTAAGTAGGGTATATTATTGTGTGTTTCTATCTTTCAGCAGATACTATATAGATGGTCCTAAGTAGGGTATATTATTGTATGTTTCTACCTTTCAGCAGATACTATATAGATGGCCCTAAGTAGGGTATATTATTGTGTGTTTCTACCTTTCAGATACTATATAGATTGTCCTAAGTAGGGTATATTATTGTGTGTTTCTATCTTTCAGATACTATATAGATGGCCCTAAGTAGGGTATATTATTGTGTGTTTCTATCTTTCAGATACTATATAGATTGTCCTAAGTAGGGTATATTATTGTGTGTTTCTATCTTTCAGATACTATATAGATGGCCCTAAGTAGGGTATATTATTGTGTGTTTCTACCTTTCAGATACTATATAGATGGCTCTAAGTAGGGTATATTATTGTGTGTTTCTATCTTTCAGATACTATATAGATGGTCCTAAGTAGGGTATATTATTGTGTGTTTCTATCTCTCAGATACTAGATAGGTGACCCTAAGTAGGGAATATTATTGTGTGTTTCTATCTTTCAGATACTATATAGGTGGCCCTAAGTAGGGTATATTATTGTGTGTTTCTACCTGTCAGCAGATACTATATAGATGGCCCTAAGTAGGGTATATTATTGTGTGTTTCTATCTTTCAGCAGATGCTATATAGGTGACCCTAAGTAGGGTATATTATTGTGTGTGTTTCTATCTTTCAGATACTATATAGATGGCCCTAAGAAGGGTATATTAGAAGATTTTAACAATAATCTACCCGGCTTGCCAGATAACATACGGAAGAGTTCAAGTGGTGGTTACTGGGTGGGACTCGCAGCAGTACGCAAACCCACTTTTTCTCTCTTTGATATTTCTGCTTCAAACCCCTGGATTAGAAGTCTCATAACAAAGGTATATATCTGTCTAACATTGTGTTTACCCCACCTGAGCTATTAGTATAGATGGGTTATCAATTGACAATTGCTTCAAATGACATTTCCTCTGAAATTGCTAGATCAATGTTGATGATACTTGGAATAGAGCTTCTGGACATATAGTTGATTAGGTAAAGCTTATTTGATCCGATATTCCAAATAGCCTCAAACTATTTTCTATTTCTCCTCACGAACAGCTGGATGATGTTTGATGAAATTTGACCTTGACTATCGGGGCACTTAGTAAATCAAAACTAGATAAACCATCTAGAAAATCTATTATGATTAAATTTATGATGAAACTTTGTATGGAGTATCTTTAAACTAACAAGTAAAAATTGGTTAAATAATTCTCAATAGAAAATTCAAAATGTTAGCCATTTTGAAAATCTTTTCAACTTGGTATGAAAGCAACCAATATCGGTCTTAATCAGGAACCCAAAAAATTGATATGATGGCCATCTTGAATCTTGAAATTTATTTTCAAATTATCCTGTCAAACTGCTTGGTCAATTTAATCAAACTTGGGATGGACCCTCGGATCAACTAGTAGGTAATAAAGGGCTACACTTGTTCTCATCCAAATTGCAAAATCCCCCCCATGGTAGCCATCATTTTGATGATACTTGTACATGTATTATACAGTATAGAACATCGGAACAACTAGAAGCCCTTTTATAAAAGATTTTAATCGATAGCGTTAAAACAGCTTTCTACTACAGACGTTTAGAAGTGCATCACCAAAAAGAACAACCAATTGAGTGAACGATTTCAAAAGTAATTCACGTTCTTACTCACGTAGATATCAATACTGTTTAATGATTATTCCAATGCCCAGCAGCAGGGAGTTTCATAAGTGATCGGGTGTTATGGACAGTGTCGGAAATTTGTGGTTATCACATGTGGCGATTCTTATATAAGCAAACCAGGCAGACAGCTGTGTAATCGCGAAATAGAAAGCCGACATGAATTATATCCAATCTACTGTACTCTCTTCCTTTACAGCTGTCAATCAAACCCATCAAATACTCCCATCCTTTATAGCTGTCAATCAAACCCATCAAATACTCCCATCCTTTACAGCTGTCAATCAAACCCATCAAATACTCCCATCCTTTACAGCTGTCAATCAAACCCATCAAATACTCCCATCCTTTACAGCTGTCAATCAGACCCATCAAATACTCCCATCCTTTACAGCTGTCAATCAAACCCATCAAATACTCCCATCCTTTACAGCTGTCAATCAAACCCATCAAATACTCCCATCCTTTAAAGCTGTCAATCAAGCCCATCAAATACTCCTATCCTAGCTGCCAATCAGACCCATCAAATACTCCCATCCTTTACAGCTGTCAATCAAACCCATCAAATACTCCCATCCTTTACAGCTGTCAATCAAACCCATCAAATACTCCCATCCTTTACAGCTGTCAATCAAACCCATCAAATACTCCCATCCTTTACAGCTGTCAATCAGACCCATCAAATACTCCCATCCTTTACAGCTGTCAATCAAACCCATCAAATACTCCCATCCTTTACAGCTGTCAATCAAACCCATCAAATACTCCCATCCTTTACAGCTGTCAATCAGACCCATCAAATACTCCCATCCTTTACAGCTGTCAATCAAACCCATCAAATACTCCCATCCTTTACAGCTGTCAATCAAACCTACAAATACTCCCATCCTTTATAGCTGTCAATCAGACCCATCAAATACTCCCATCCTTTACAGCTGTCAATCAAACCCATCAAATACTCCCATCCTTTACAGCTGTCAATCAAACCCATCAAATACTCCCATCCTTTATAGCTGTCAATCAGACCCATCAAATACTCCCATCCTTTACAGCTGTCAATCAGACCCATCTAATACTCCCATCCTTTATAGCTGTCAATCAGACCCATCAAATACTCCCATCCTTTACAGCTGTCAATCAAACCCATCAAATACTCCCATCCTTTATAGCTGTCAATCAGACCCATCAAATACTCCCATCCTTTACAGCTGTCAATCAGACCCATCTAATACTCCCATCCTTTATAGCTGTCAATCAGACCCATCTAATACTCCCATCCTTTACAGCTGTCAATCAGACCCATCTAATACTCCCATCCTTTACAGCTGTCAATCAGACCCATCTTATACCCTCTTCCTTTACAGCTGTCAATCAAACCCATCAAATACTCCCATTCTTTAAAGCTGTCAATCAAACCCATCAAATACTCCTATCCTAGCTGCCAATCAGACCCATCAAATACTCCCATCCTTTACATCTGTCAATCAAACCCATCAAATACTCCCATCCTTTACAGCTGTCAATCAAACCCATCAAATACTCCCATCCTTTACAGCTGTCAATCAAACCCATCAAATAATCCCATATTTACAGCTGTCAATCAGACCCATCAAATACTCCCATCCTTTACAGCTGTCAATCAAACCCATCAAATACTCCCATCCTTTACAGCTGTCAATCAGACCCATCAAATACTCCCATCCTTTACAGCTGTCAATCAAACCCATCAAATACTCCCATCCTTTACAGCTGTCAATCAGACCCATCAAATACTCCCATCCTTTATAGCTGTCAATCAGACCCATCAAATACTCCCATCCTTTACAGCTGTCAATCAGACCCATCAAATACTCCCATCCTTTATAGCTGTCAATCAGACCCATCAAATACTCCCATCCTTTACAGCTGTCAATCAAACCCATCAAATACTCCCATCCTAGCTGTCAATCAGACCCATCAAATACTCCCATCCTTTACAGCTGTCAATCAAACCCATCAAATACTCCCATCCTTTACAGCTGTCAATCAAACCCATCAAATACTCCCATCCTTTACAGCTGTCAATCAGACCCATCAAATACTCCCATCCTTTACAGCTGTCAATCAAACCCATCAAATACTCCCATCCTTTATAGCTGTCAATCAGACCCATCAAATACTCCCATCCTTTACAGCTGTCAATCAGACCCATCTAATACTCCCATCCTTTATAGCTGTCAATCAGACCCATCAAATAATCCCATCCTTTACAGCTGTCAATCAGACCCATCTAATACTCCCATCCTTTACAGCTGTCAATCAGACCCATCTAATACTCCCATTCTTTAAAGCTGTCAATCAAACCCATCAAATACTCCTATCCTAGCTGCCAATCAGACCCATCAAATACTCCCATCCTTTACATCTGTCAATCAAACCCATCAAATACTCCCATCCTTTACAGCTGTCAATCAAACCCATCAAATACTCCCATCCTTTATAGCTGTCAATCAGACCCATCAAATACTCCCATCCTTTACAGCTGTCAATCAGACCCATCAAATACTCCCATCCTTTACAGCTGTCAATCAAACCCATCAAATACTCCCATCCTTTAAAGCTGTCAATCAAGCCCATCAAATACTCCTATCCTAGCTGCCAATCAGACCCATCAAATACTCCCATCCTTTACAGCTGTCAATCAAACCCATCAAATACTCCCATCCTTTACAGCTGTCAATCAGACCCATCAAATACTCCCATCCTTTACAGCTGTCAATCAAACCCATCAAATACTCCCATCCTTTACAGCTGTCAATCAAACCCATCAAATACTCCCATCCTTTACAGCTGTCAATCAGACCCATCAAATACTCCCATCCTTTACAGCTGTCAATCAAACCCATCAAATACTCCCATCCTTTACAGCTGTCAATCAAACCCACAGATACTCCCATCCTTTATAGCTGTCAATCAACCCCAAATACTCCCATCCTTTACAGCTGTCAATCAGACCCATCAAATACTCCCATCCTTTACAGCTGTCAATCAAACCCATCAAATACTCCCATCCTTTATAGCTGTCAATCAGACCCATCAAATACTCCCATCCTTTACAGCTGTCAATCAGACCCATCTAATACTCCCATCCTTTATAGCTGTCAATCAGACCCATCAATACTCCCATCCTTTACAGCTGTCAATCAGACCCATCTAATACTCCCATCCTTTACAGCTGTCAATCAGACCCATCTTATACTCTCTTCCTTTACAGCTGTCAATCAAACCCATCAAATACTCCCATTCTTTAAAGCTGTCAATCAAACCCATCAAATACTCCTATCCTAGCTGCCAATCAGACCCATCAAATACTCCCATCCTTTACATCTGTCAATCAAACCCATCAAATACTCCCATCCTTTACAGCTGTCAATCAAACCCATCAAATACTCCCATCTTTACAGCTGTCAATCAGACCCATCAAATACTCCCATCCTTTACAGCTGTCAATCAAACCCATCAAATACTCCCATCCTTTACAGCTGTCAATCAACCCATCAAATACTCCCATCCTTTACAGCTGTCAATCAGACCCATCAAATACTCCCATCCTTTACAGCTGTCAATCAAACCCATCAAATACTCCCATCCTTTACAGCTGTCAATCAAACCCATCAAATACTCCCATCCTTTACAGCTGTCAATCAGACCCATCAAATACTCCCATCCTTTACAGCTGTCAATCAAACCCATCAAATACTCCCATCCTTTATAGCTGTCAATCAGACCCATCAAATACTCCCATCTTTACAGCTGTCAATCAAACCCATCAAATACTCCCATCCTTTATAGCTGTCAATCAGACCCATCAAATACTCCCATCCTTTACAGCTGTCAATCAGACCCATCAAATACTCCCATCCTTTACAGCTGTCAATCAGACCCATCAAATACTCCCATCCTTTACAGCTGTCAATCAAACCCATCAAATACTCCCATCCTTTACAGCTGTCAATCAAACCCATCAAATACTCCCATCCTTTATAGCTGTCAATCAGACCCATCAAATACTCCCATCCTTTACAGCTGTCAATCAGACCCATCTAATACTCCCATCCTTTATAGCTGTCAATCAGACCCATCAAATACTCCCATCCTTTACAGCTGTCAATCAGACCCATCAAATACTCCCATCCTTTATAGCTGTCAATCAGACCCATCAAATACTCCCATCCTTTACAGCTGTCAATCAAACCCATCAAATACTCCCATCCTTTACAGCTGTCAATCAAACCCATCAAATACTCCCATCCTTTACAGCTGTCAATCAGACCCATCAAATACTCCCATCCTTTACAGCTGTCAATCAAACCCATCAAATACTCCCATCCTTTACAGCTGTCAATCAGACCCATCAAATACTCCCATCCTTTACAGCTGTCAATCAGACCCATCAAATACTCCCATCCTTTACAGCTGTCAATCAAACCCATCAAATACTCCCATCCTTTACAGCTGTCAATCAGCCCATCAAATACTCCTATCCTAGCTGCAATCAGACCCATCAAATACTCCCATCCTTTACAGCTGTCAATCAAACCCATCAAATACTCCCATCCTTTACAGCTGTCAATCAGACCCATCAAATACTCCCATCCTTTACAGCTGTCAATCAAACCCATCAAATACTCCCATCCTTTACAGCTGTCAATCAAACCCATCAAATACTCCCATCCTTTACAGCTGTCAATCAGACCCATCAAATACTCCCATCCTTTACATCTGTCAATCAAACCCATCAAATACTCCCATCCTTTACAGCTGTCAATCAAACCTACAGATACTCCCATCCTTTATAGCTGTCAATCAGACCCATCAAATACTCCCATCCTTTACGGCTGTCAATCAGACCCATCTAATACTCCCATCCTTTATAGCTGTCAATCAAACCCATCAAATACTCCCATCCTTTATAGCTGTCAATCAGACCCATCAAATAATCCCATCCTTTACAGCTGTCAATCAGACCCATCTAATACTCCCATCCTTTATAGCTGTCAATCAGACCCATCTAATACTCCCATCCTTTACAGCTGTCAATCAGACCCATCTAATACTCCCATCCTTTACAGCTGTCAATCAGACCCATCTTATACTCTCTTCCTTTACAGCTGTCAATCAAACCCATCAAATACTCCCATTCTTTAAAGCTGTCAATCAAACCCATCAAATACTCCTATCCTAGCTGCCAATCAGACCCATCAAATACTCCCATCCTTTACAGCTGTCAATCAAACCCATCAAATACTCCCATCCTTTACAGCTGTCAATCAAACCCATCAAATACTCCCATCCTTTACAGCTGTCAATCAGACCCATCAAATACTCCCATCCTTTACAGCTGTCAATCAAACCCATCAAATACTCCCATCCTTTACAGCTGTCAATCAAACCCATCAAATACTCCCATCCTTTACAGCTGTCAATCAGACCCATCAAATACTCCCATCCTTTACAGCTGTCAATCAAACCCATCAAATACTCCCATCCTTTACAGCTGTCAATCAGACCCATCAAATACTCCCATCCTTTATAGCTGTCAATCAGACCCATCAAATACTCCCATCCTTTACAGCTGTCAATCAGACCCATCAAATACTCCCATCCTTTACAGCTGTCAATCAGACCCATCAAATACTCCCATCCTTTACAGCTGTCAATCAAACCCATCAAATACTCCCATCCTAGCTGTCAATCAGACCCATCAAATACTCCCATCCTTTACAGCTGTCAATCAAACCCATCAAATACTCCACTTTACAGCTGTCAATCAACCCATCAAATACTCATCCTTTACAGCTGTCAATCAGACCCATCAAATACTCCCATCCTTTACAGCTGTCAATCAAACCCATCAAATACTCCCATCCTTTACAGCTGTCAATCAGACCCATCAAATACTCCCATCCTTTACAGCTGTCAATCAGACCCATCAAATACTCCCATCCTTTACAGCTGTCAATCAGACCCATCAAATACTCCCATCCTTTACAGCTGTCAATCAGACCCATCAAATACTCCCATCCTTTACAGCTGTCAATCAAACCCATCAAATACTCCCATTCTTTAAAGCTGTCAATCAAACCCATCAAATACTCCTATCCTAGCTGTCAATCAGACCCATCAAATACTCCCATCCTTTACAGCTGTCAATCAAACCCATCAAATACTCCCATCCTTTACAGCTGTCAATCAAACCCATCAAATACTCCCATCCTTTAGCTGTCAATCAGACCCATCAAATACTCCCATCCTTTACAGCTGTCAATCAGACCCATCAAATACTCCCATCCTTTACAGCTGTCAATCAAACCCATCAAATACTCCCATCCTTTACAGCTGTCAATCAAACCCATCAAACTCCCATCCTAGCTGTCAATCAGACCATCAAATACTCCCATCCTTTACAGCTGTCAATCAAACCCATCAAATACTCCCATCCTTTACAGCTGTCAATCAGACCCATCAAATACTCCCATCCTTTACAGCTGTCAATCAAACCCATCAAATACTCCCATCCTTTACAGCTGTCAATCAAACCCATCAAATACTCCCATCCTTTACAGCTGTCAATCAGACCCATCAAATACTCCCATCCTTTACAGCTGTCAATCAAACCCATCAAATACTCCCATCCTTTACAGCTGTCAATCAAACCCACAAATACTCCCATCCTTTATAGCTGTCAATCAGACCCATCAAATACTCCCATCCTTTACAGCTGTCAATCAGACCCATCTAATACTCCCATCCTTTATAGCTGTCAATCAAACCCATCAAATACTCCCATCCTTTATAGCTGTCAATCAGACC